>JARJLU010018564.1:0-67366 GCA_030272975.1 Sparidentex hasta | reverse complement strand
ATAATCAAATAAACAGATCTCAAACATAACTGAACTGTACAAAAACACAACTTTATAGCATTATTCAGAGATTTCTCAGGAACTGGGTCATATTTTATTGACTGGCTTTCTCTCATCTGCACTCAGGTTGCTCTGCCTTTACAAACTCTGGACAGATAGCTTCACTTGTTGGTAAAATAACAGCTAACAAACGGAATTATAACCAGCAGCTTCTCAGGGAACATATCTGTACCGCAGCCATTCATGGCCTCCAAGAACAATGATGGAGGACATTTACAGAACTGAGGAGATTTAGGGAGTTTGCAGGTAGCCAGATACTGGTAGCTTCGTTGTTAAAGTAAGTACTAACAGCTGCTTAATGTAGGTAGTTGCCTAACTAACTAGCTTGCTGACTCAGCCCCAAGTTGCCAGGTTCCAAGAAAACCACATCAGTACTGTATTCCATTCATCAAAATAGCGTCTGTCCTCTTGAAGGTGGTGTTTTTACAAGAATCGCGTAACTATGCCAAAGCAACTAGCATTCTATTAACTGTTTTGTGGGGACTATTGTAAAGGTTTATATCAGAAACTTTACAAACAGCAAAACAGTTACTTAATTAGTTGTTTATAAATCATTTCATGTTTTATTAACAGTGAAATAAATATACATTTACCATTCATTAGCGATGGTTATAGTAAAGTATTACACACACATACGTGATGCGTATTCCTGAAGCACATTTGCCATCAAAAGGAATAAAATGGTGTTTCTATCATTTATGTTGTGACAGGAAATGCTTAAAGAAAACCACACACACACACACACACACACACACACACAAACACAGATGCACACTCAGACAGGCCTTTTCTGCCCTCACTGAGTGCTGCTGTTTTGTCTCTGTCCTGCAGATGGAGGTAGTGAGCACGTTCAAGCGAAGCGGTTCGTTTCAGGGAGCAGTGAGACGGCGCTCCTCCGTGCTCAGTCAGCTACACGACGTAAACACTATCTCTACCCCCTCTCACGTAGCTCTCTCCACTGCAACAGCCAATACCAGCCCAGCCCCCGGGAGTGAGTCCGCCGAACGCATGTACACACATTAACACACACACACACACACACACACACACACACACACACACACACACACACACACACACACACACACACACACACACACACACACACACACTCATTCATACTTGCAGGCACTTAATCTCCCGCTCAGTCTCAGGACACAAACACACACACTGCTGCACGGCACGTGGACTGCAGTATTTTTACTCTCTATGGTTGTGTCCCCTCTGGCTCGCTCGCTGCTCGTGTGTGTGCAATGTTTCCTCTATTTTTTTCTCTTATTCTCCCTTTCAAACAGCACCCAGTCCTGACCAGCTGTGTAGTTCTGGTTGGATCTGGTCTGGTCCAAATCCAGGTCCCAGTCTCAGTCCAGAGTTCGTTTTTGTTGTTGAGTGTTGGTGGGTACAGGAGGCAGCTCTCTGTTCTCTCTCTGTCTGAGGTGTCCTGAGAGAAATGGAGCAGCTTTGGCTGGAATAACAGAAAGTGACTCATGTTAAATATAACAAAAATAATCAAATTTAATTGATGAAAACAGTTTGATAAACTCTGACAAGGCAAGGACACATCCTCAAGTTCAGAGAGCAAATGGCAGCTCCTCCTGCACCATGTGTTATTTCCTGTCTGTGAATGAGGTCAAGCGTGGTTACTGTGGTTGACCCCCACTGTATGTACACACCTCCTATATAAAGGAGTGTTGTCATTTCTTTCTCTATAAACATAAACATGTATATGGTGTAATTATTCTGTGACTCCTATTGTAATGTAGAAAATGCAATGATTAGATTTCACTGTCATAGAATTTACACTCATTATCCAAAGGCTTTTATATGGCTTCTGCGATTCTCTAAACTGTAAACCTTCGAGTATAAAAGCCCTATAATACACTGCTGTTTCCAAGATGACAGTAAAAGTTCCCTCTTCTATCGCTATTGCTTTCTTTCTCCTTCCTCTGCTCCTCTCACTTTTGTCCGGTGCTACAATTGTTGTCAACTGGTTATTTTTGTAACAGTATTTTTCAGCTCCGACGTCACAAGTTTGCCCCCCGCCCCCTTGATGTCCTGATTTTTTTCTCTGTTCAGTCTGTTTCCCCCCTCTCTCATCACAGTTCTCTCCTCCTCTTTTTTCTATATTTATGAGCTATTACAGGTTCTCTGTTTGCAGAAATATTCTGTGCAATGTGTTCTTATTGTTCTTCACAATTAGAGTTGTTCTTTTGTAGAGGTATTTAGATTGTCCCAGATCTAAATACAGGCCCTTGTGTAGCATACTGATAAGATTTCTTTAGTAGGTTTCTCTTCATTTTCCCCCATTTTTTGTATCTTACTTTATCCTTCACCTCATCCCTTTTTGTCATCCTTCCATCTCCTAACTAGAGTAGCATCCAACCCTCATGTTTCCTCTTGATTTTTTTTGTGTGTCAGTTCCGCACGTGTCTGTTTGTAAGTGTCTTTATGTGTGTGCATTTCCTGATATATTCGAGAGCCAAAGTTTGACTTCTGTATGTTTCTCTGTCAGTGTATGAGTGTCGTATGTGCTTGTATGCTTGTGTTTGTGTGTGTGTGTGTGTGTGTGTGTGTGTGTGTGTGTGTGTGTGTGTGTGTGTGTGTGTGTGTGTGTGTGTGTATGTGTGTGTGTGTGTGTGTGTGGGTGCATGCGTGTGATTGTGCTGTCTCTTCATTTGATTGTCTTCATCCGTCTTCTCAGTTGCTTCTCCTTACCTTCCTTGCTCCCTTCCCTCCTTTCATTTCATGCTGCCTTCCTCCATCACCTGTAGGTATAGATACAGAGAGGCCAAAGTCAGCTCTGCTGCTGACACCTCATTGTTGTGATCACCTTGACCGGACACTAGAAGTTACCTGGACTTTAAATACTTTGGAAACACATCTTTCTCTCCATCACTTTATAGTATCATTATAATAGTAATGCAGTTGAATATTTTCATATCAACATTCATAGCTGGCTTTAAGATTGGCTGCCTGATAGCAAAGTCATGTAATATGACAAAGGTGTGGAAGGAGGGATGTACAGTCAAAGTATGGCCCCACCACTGCCAGCTCATTGCTTGCTTTTTCTATTCTTTCTCCTATGTGAAGAGCTGGTTGTGTCCAAATGTGTCATGAAGCAGCAGTATGACACAAACTTTCATTCTGAAGTCATCCTCATGTGGTCCAGTTTCTGATAACAACCCAAATGAATTTGGACAAAAAAATGAGACAAGAAGGGAATGTGAAGGAACAAGCATAAACTTTAAGATTAATGTGACCCAGGTTTGCTTCTTGGCATCATTTTAGCCTGTGGTCAAATAAAATGCTATCTAATCCTATTTGCTTTACTTTTAGGATGGGGTTATGCAAAAAGATTGTGTCAGATAAAATGTCAGCCACAGAAAAGTATATCACACTAGATTTTACTTACTGTAAAGGATATGTCTGGTGATATTCTATTTCTTAGTGTCAACAAATCCCATTAAAAGACCAAAACCAGCAATGATTTTATCCTACTAACAAGGTATGTCTTATGAGTATTTAGATCCAAATGTTTTTTATTCCTCTGTCAGGCCTTTGACCACCAAGAGCAAGCACCATAATGTTAATGATAATGAAAATTTTGTGAGTATCCACACTGAATAAAGGATTACATTCTCTAATTCTGTTGCTAAACATGTGCTGCATGCTTCAGCTGTGTCGGTAGCTCAGGACATCCTGGTGAGGACTATGTATTATTGAACTATATTGGCTGGTTATCTGTATTATTATAAGCGTACAGACATTTACATGAGGCGCAGCGGATCGTTTTGTAACTTATCAAGCAAGAGACTCTGACAGACCCTCTACCTCAGAAACCACCTGGGAAATTGCAAAGGGTGAGTCTGATATGCTAACATAAGCTATGCTACAACTACTGCCAACTTGTTTATACATGACTCTATAGGCCACCCTATATACTGCTGTACGCCTTGCAGTAGAGGGTTCCTGCGCTGCCTCTTTAAAACTAAGGGGCCCTTGGCCTGAAAAATAATGAAGACCCCTGCTTACATCTCTGTGGGACTTTACTTAGATTCAACAGTGAGCTTGCTCGCAATGCAGATGCTAAGCAGGTATTCTGTTTTTCATGCTCATCGTCTTAGTTTATAGTGTAAGCATTCTAACCTTTGCTTATTAGCAACCACACACAAAATGTAGCTGATGGGAATGGTATTAGTTGTGCAAGTCTGTGGACATATTAGAGAAAATACGATTTTCACTTGATAATGATGTTATTTGAGGTTTAAGTTATTCATGTGCATGCTGAAGGGAACATGAATTTTTAGTAAAAGTCATGATAATCCATCCGATATTTTTTGGGGGATATTTCACCCCAACCCACTAGGCAAGGGGACCACAGATGTCTGTGCACAATTTTGTGTCAGCCATCCCATAGATATTTAAAAAGTGTGTGAACAGAAGTGATCCCATGGCTAGGGTTAGTTAGTTGAAGTCAGGGGATCATCAAAGTCAGTATGTGTTTGGGTTGTGGACTAACTGAAAGACATTGACATGCATGGAACCATGCTGCCAGGCTGAAACATTTCACTGTCCTTTTTATAGGATTTGGTGACAATATCACAAATATAGAATATCACCAGCCTTATCTGTTCATTTCCTTTCCTTGGGTCTGAGGATATGCTCTCGCATGGGAAACACCAAGCAACAAAGACACACTTTGCCTATGTGTTATCAAGACAAACTGACCTCTGCCTTTGTACGAGTCACTACTTTACTGCCCTACCCAGAGTTCTTTTCAAAGCAGACCAAGCCCTCAGACTCTGCACTGTGCCCCGTTCCAATATGATGTGTGTTAGTTGTAACATCAACACCAGAACTGCCCTGATTTGTTTACCACCAAATCTATCATCACTGGGTAAGAAAGGAGTCCAATAATATCCAAAAGAAATATTTGCATATTAAACAGGGTGAACATAGTGATACAGATACATGCCTCTGTTTTACGCTTTCATTCACTAGAGCTGTGCCCCGTGATCCCTCTGGATCCAACTTGTTTTCATTTCCAATGGGGCTAGTTTTACTGCACTTACAGTAATATTCAGATAACAGATACCAAAAAAAAATGTCAACCAAAATTTGTTTTGGTCAGGAGACATAAAGGGGAATAGCATGTTTAGGGCCGAGTCTCAAATCCATCCTCAGCTCTTCAATTCTTTGCTTACGTTTTTTATGTTCAAAAAGAAGAATTGAGCTTCCATCCCCAGTCCTCTAATAGTTTATGAGTAGGAGACATGAAGAGAATGAGCACTGAATTGAGGAAGGTGTTGCTGATTTGTTGCTATGGATTAGAGCTCAGCCATCTCATACCATAGAGCAGCTGCTGCTCAGAGTTTGGCCACGTGGTGGGAAACGGGAGCCATCAACCAGTCACGTACCTCACAGCTTCTCCCTGTATTTATGTTGCGGTTTCTTCTCATCCACAGTTGTTTTGCACACAGCAGCCTCTCTACCCTCCAGCGCCTATGTCCTCCTTGTACTTTAACCATCATCGTTTTTCCATCAAGCACTGCTGAAAGAGCCGACAGGGAAAGAGGGAGAGAGAGAAAGTGGTTGAGAGATTTAAGTAACACAGCAGTGCCCTGACCTCCAGGCCTCTCTGGAAACACTGTGGGCATTGTATACTCGAAAGTTTACCCTTTTTCATGGAGACAAAATGAAAACAAAACAAGTGCTGATGAAGTGAGAAAGTAACATTCTGAAACATTCTCAGTCTGCATGAGGTGTTTTTCTACTGTCTGACAGGCTCTTTGGAAAAACAGATAAGCACTGAACCTACTGCTTGACCGTCTGTGTGTTTGTATGTCTGTCCTTCTATCATATATGCCAGAGTCATATATAGAGATTCCTTCTGGTTTGGCCAACTGCAGCCCTTATCTCCATTCAGCTGCCTGACCATCCACCTCCCATATTCACAGTTTGGAGTCCAGTGGATGCTGCAGTCAACATTAAGCTTCTTCTTCGTTGATCTCATTTGGCCAAACTGTCTCTATGTAGGGCTCTGCCTGCCTGTGCCTGTCAATATTTTTGCACTGAACTGTCTGTGTTTCTTTTGAGCTCATGCTGCTTCTTTTCCTCTGTTTGGGCTTGAGGGAAGGGTGCATGGACCAACTGCTATGGCAAAGAAATGTGTTTACGCACGCATACACCATGGACAGCATAATCCACCTTGAAGTACACTCATATATCTCACTCTGGTCTGTGTGTGTGTGTGTGTGTGTGTGTGTGTGTGTGTGTGTGTGTGTGTGTGTGTGTGTGTGTGTGTGTGTGTGTGAGAGAGAGAGTGTGTGTGTGTGTGTGTGTTTGCATGTGTGTGTGTGAGAGAGAGAGAGACAGAAAGAGAGCATTCCTGACAAAGATTTGAGTCAGCATGACCTCACTGCCTCTCTATGTGTGACAGGGCTGACGCCCGAGCTTCGCTCTGGCCTTTGAACCAATCACCTTTTGTTTCCAGTAATCTAACCAATCACATTTTGTTATAATCTGCTGATTCTCCGTGATGTCACCTTTCTGTTTTGCAAGACTTGTTTTTTTTCTATCCTACAGCAACTTCATCATCAGCATCATCATCATTTCAATCACTCTGCTGTTCTCTGTCCCTCACTGCTGCATGGCTGCAGTACATTTAGATGCGTGTGTGTGTGCATTGAGATCTTGACAGACTAACTCACTAGCTGTCAATGTGTTTGAGTGTGTGAACCAGATTTCTTTAACAAGCTCATGACTGAAGCTGCCTGATGCATGATAATCAACCTCTAAGCCACAAAATTTGGAGACATCTCAACAGTGGTTTCACTCAGTTGCATTGCTGCTGCATGCACGTTTGTGTGTATTAGTTTGTTTGTGTGTGAGTGTGTGTGTGGTCACTGCTATAGGTTCTTAGCAATTTCTTATTTTATTAAACATGAAACTAATACTCACCATTCCTGCTTCTTTTCCATGTGTACCTAACAACCACCCTCATCTGTGTATCTGTGCTTGCATGTGATCCAGTGTGCGGAGGTATGAGTGTTTTCCCCACACATACTATGTCATCCCCCAACACACACACACACACACACACACACACACACACACACACACACACACACACACACACACACACACACACACGTGAGTGTGATATAAAGTGCGTGCAGCTTTTGCGGTCTTTGTGATGTGACTACTCGTCTTGTGAGGTCTGATTGGTGTGTGAGAACTGACAAAAACATGTGTCATTAGCCAAGTCATTTGGAAACACTACTTTTTTTATTTTCTTTTTTTACTTTTGTCTTTTGTAGACACACAGGATCAGGTGGTCACTCTGTTGATACTGAATTAATCAGGATATTTGTATTCTCATTCTGAAATTAAAATCATAAATGTTATTATTAATATATTTTTTAAGTTGTTTTGTTTATCCATTACCATATAAATTGACCTCAATCCTTGCTCAAAGTGTGCATGTTAATTTTTTCATATGATCAAGCATTCAGTTGATGGCCACAATTTGTCAATTAATCATATGATCCTTAAGGTGAGGGATACACTCTTAAAGGAACAGTTCAACCCTAAATGTAAACCTCAGTGATCATATCCTCCCTCCATGTTGATGGAAGGGGAAGTTTCATAGTCCACAAAACATTTCTGGAGCTTCACAGCGAAACTGAATTGCAGCATTCTCCTAAACAACTGAAGTAGTAGGAGACTTTTATAAAATGTGAGAAACAGCTAAAAAAACCAACTTGCTCCAAACAACTCATCTCCAGAAGCCCTGAGATCACAGACTGACCTTAAAAGATGTTATTTACACATTTTTTAAGCCAAATCTGTGCTGTAGCTGCTAAGCTAACCGTGTTAGCTCACACTGAAGTCAAAAAGTAGATAACTTTTTTGGCTGTTTTTCACATTTTAAAACAAGTCTCCAGCTACTTCATTTGTCTCAGAGAATGCTGAACAAAACTCTGTTTTGCTGTGAAGCCCCAGAAATGTTTTGTGGACTACAAAACTTCACCTGACTTTCCATCAGCATGGACAGAAGGTGATGAATAAGTTTTCAAGTTTTCATTTGATGAATGCCAGTTACTTGAAGAAATAGTATTGAATGAACTGGGTCACAAATTGTCTGGTACAGGCCTAAATAATCTGGAAAGTTGTAGGGGGAGGGGGTTGCCGAAGTGATTCATCAAGCTGACGAGTAGTTCAGACGGAGTATTCACCAATCAGAGGAATTACTGGAGGTAGAAAATCATTGCTACTGCAGTGCTGTTTCCCTTTAGTGTCCGCAAATTTGAGTACAAGCTTTGCCCGGGGGTACAAAAGACCAATAATATTATAATTAGTATTACAGGTATTACAGTATTACAGATTGATTTACATTACCATTATTGTAATTTTGACTGTCTATTAGTGACCTGTAGTTTTCATTTATTTGAGACACAAATCAGTAGCTGGACTCATCTGTACAGGTGCCTTAGACTATGGTCTCAGTGAATATTCGATTCTAATTGGCTGAAGGATGTCAGTTATCTCCTGATATACAGACACCTATTGAGCAGTGAGACTGTCTGCTGTAGCCTGTGTCTAATCTGCATATTTTATTTACAACAAACAAAACCTTGAGTGCATCATCATCTGAACACCACAGGATGGCGCCTTCATCACACAAGCTGAAAGTACATTAGGCTGCAGCTGACAGCGCACATGGACTATCATTTTTTGGCAAAATCTTGTTATTAATTTGGGGACATTGGACATTTGTAGATAGTCTTGTTGTTAAACGTATTGTCAAATTGTATTTACTGTTGACAACCGTTGACTTTCAGTGTTGCTAGCAGAACATTGGCTTTAGGGCCAAAAGGGCTCCACAAGTTTATCTCCTGTTGCTACATCATAACTAAGTTTTGTCCTATTTACTGAAGTAATGCTCACGTCGGCATGGCAGTAAATCTTATGGGACTGTAGTGACTATTCCAGCTGTTAACCAAACTGTCAGGAGTTGCCAGAGAAACAGAGTTGTTGCTTGTTAAAAACTTAATCACTAAACGCAGGCCTTATTTTTTTTTCTTGCCGTATGGCAATGGTATAAGCAGAATAATAATAATAATTATCTCTTACTTAATGCTCCCTAACTGACTTCAGGAAGTCATTTCTCCCAGCCCTGTACATAAATCACATACATAAATTGCCTCGGTGGGCTTTACAATCTGTACAGTGAATGACATCCTCTGTCCTTAGACCCTCAGAGGAGCCACAGAGGAGGGATCCCTCCTCCAGGATGGACACCATGCAATAGATGTTGCATGTACAGAAAAGAACAACAAAATCCCAGTTTACAAGTTGCATTGAATATGGTGAAAATCTGCAAAACCTCAACTGGCTGTTTTAACCCCTTTCATTTTAATATAGATTACTTAGCTTTCGAGGTGCTTGCAGGTGGAATTTGTTCATTTTTAACACAACCGAACTAGCTATATCCCCTGCCCACCTTCTAACCAGGCTCTCTGCAGAATAAGCATATTTCCCAAATGTCAAAATATTCCTTTCACATGTGCACGAAAAGATTGTGAAACTTTGGAGGCACCCATATCAGTTAAATCCAACCAATAAGATTATGTTAATCTTTCAGAGCAGCTTTGAGTCAAGGAAACTTTGATATATTGATTACCATTTATATTTTTGTTTTTGCATACAGTAATTATTTATCTATCACCAAAATACATCCTCTTGTTCAAACTTTGACAGAAGCCACCTGGTCCTGAGTGTCCGCTGTCTGTCAGTCACTGTTCATTTGCTCGAGGACACAGGTCTGTCTGCCTCCGGGTCTCCCTTGTCTCTTGGTTCGTATTTATATGTTTGACCTTCTCCTCTTTTTCTTGTGGTCCCTCCCTCATCTCTCTTGCTTTGGCAGATGCGAGTGGTGAAAGCATTCCGTAGTTCACTGTACGAGGGCCGGGAGAAACCAGAATCCCGCAACTCCATTCACAACTTCATGGCCCATCCGGAGTTCCTCATCAACGACCTCATCCACAACATCCCGCTGATCGACGACACTGATGTGGACGACGAATCAGAGCTCAGCAGATACCAGCACCTGCACCCGGCCCTCCGCAAGCCGCCGCCCCCTCCTACCCAGTCGACCCGCACTCGCCCCACCCGCCCCTACCGGCAATACAGCCTCCCTGTGACCCCGTGCAACCGAAACAACAACAACAACAGCAGCAGCAGCAGCAGCAGCTGCAGCAGCATTAGTTCAGCAGTCACCCACTGCAACAAAAACAGCACCATCGCATTTACCCCCAGCAACCGGAGCTCCCATCAGCATCACCGCCACCAACACCACCATAATCATCATGGCAGGGACAGACCAGTGAAACCCTCTGCCCCTCACCTGGCACACCTCTACTGCGTGGAGACTTCCTTATAACTGAGCTGAATGTGGGTTGTGGGGAGAGGAGAAGAGGAACAGAGTCTTGGGGAGGGGGAGGAAAGGGGAGCGGAAGAGAGGGCTGAGGACTCACTCATGACATTTTCATCCACTCTCCCTTGCAACAAGTTAACAGGAGGGAGTGAAGGACAAGGGAGGTACAGGAGGGAGTGGACAATGGCTGGAGACTTGCCCCACAACTCCCTGAGAACATTGCACCTTTCCCTCCCTTTGCCCTTGCTCCTGCCCTCTCAGTCTGACCCCTTGACACCCCACCCCTGCCTGCCTCCATCCTCGAACCCACCACCCCGTCTGTCGTCCATTCCTGAAGAACCAACCCTGCCCTGCCTGACCTCATGCACACTCATCACACACATGCACCGGTCTGCTCTCACTGCTTTGACGTGAGCGTTGGTGCGTTGGGGATGGAGGGAGGGAGGGAGATGGACATAAAAAAAAAAAAACAACAACAAAAAAAGACAACACATCCCTCAATTCTTCAGCAGAAGCAGGCCATGTCAGGGCCAGAGGTTGACTCACTCTGTTTCTATTGGTGTTCACCATCAGTGTTACTACCCATCTACCTGCCATGGCACCATAGTCACCACCACCATTACTGATCTAGCTACAAGCTATGGCCACTTGAAATCACCAGTTTGCTTGCGATATAAGTAAAATGCTTTGTTAAAGCTTTAACTAGACTTCCATCAATTCCATTGTCCGACTCATTTATTTTTTAACATGATGGTGCTCATTTCTTTCTTTCTTTTACATTAGTTTATGTCTTTTCACTCACGTTTGTGAGTTGTCATATTTTCTTTTTTTTTCATTCTTCTCTCTCTTTCAATGTATGTATGTGTATTGTCTTGTTTCATCGGCAAAAAACTAACAAAAACATAAGAAAAACAGAAATAGCAAACAAACATACTGTTCATTTAAACCTGATAATTAACAGAATGGCTGTTTTTGTGTATATATATATATATATATATATATATACATATATATATATATTGGATAAAGCAGTAGAAGATGGATGGATGGATATATATACATATATATATATATATACACACACACACACGTGTATTTATAATTTGAATGTTTGGGCAGCGACAACACAGAACTTGTTATTTTTGTTATTTTTATCACTGTTTGTTCTCCGGGCCAACCTGCCCAGTCTTTAAATGCCACCCCATAAGCCACATGACCTGTTATCTGTAATGCTGTCACCCTGCTGTGAGACAATACAGTGTGGGGGATCTGACATTAATTGTGATGTGTACACGTATACATAGATTAGCCCCATACAGGACTAACTACAGCCTCCTGCCATGTTGGTGAATTGATGAGTATGTGTGGTTAATATCTATGGACACCAACCAGGGCGAACTCATAGGTGGCGTCCTCCTCCAGTCTCTTCATTTCTGTAACATGTTCCATCATCTTCTCTTCTGCTGTTCCTCAGTCCATTTTCTTACTTCCTTTTTTTATTTTGTCTTCTCACCTCATCCATTATGGTCGTCTGTGTGTCTGTGTGCACGCGTGTGTGTCTGTGTGTGTGTCAGCTTTTTTGGAAAAAAGCTGAACGCTTGTGAAGCATTAACCCTTTAAATGCCATCAAACACACAATGCACAGGCGATGGCCCTTTAACAATAATGCACACTCACAACAAACCCCCTCCTGTTCATGTGCCGTTGGGTTCATTAGAGTTGTGGACAAAGAGACTGATTCATTTGGACTGCTGAATGAAGACAAAAAACGCTTTTTGAAGTTGAAAATCAACCAACCACTCAAGCAATCAGGCCCATGTCTAATGTCAGTATTCAGTTTTAGCTGTAGGCCCAAAGTCAGCTCACATCTATCAGGTACGACCAATGAGAGCTTATGTGCTATGTGCTTGTGTCAAATACTGTGCATTTCCCTTCATCACAATGTGCAATTTGTTGAGATGTCTTAAAGAAATGGTTGACATTTTGGAAAATACACTTACTGGCTTTCTTGCCAATTTCATGTCTATTTGCTAAATATGATACAACACTCTGCAGCATGTAAGTTCATACTACTTTTACACCAAAACTAATGTGCATATGAAGCCTTTTTAAACTTAAACATAGGGATTTTCTCCTTTCACATTGCAAGGAGATGAGTTTTCTTTATGCTTTTTTTCTGTCACGTGTCGTTTTTTGTCCAGTGTCAAAGGGTTACTTGGCATACTGACTGGAACCGGGTGCAAATTGTCAGCCTGGCGCTCTCAAATGTAAAAAACCCCATCCACCAGCACCTCCATAGTTCACTAGTTCACATATTATTTCTTGTTTGTTTCATCTGTGCTAAAACAGGGTCTGTGTGGGTCTTCATAGGTCTTAAAAATATAATTAAGTTTCATCGGTTGGAGGTTAACACTGATCAAATATTATCATTTAACTCTTTGCAAGAAAGCCAATAGGTACACAAATGTTTAACTTTTGCTTTATCGCATGTAAGTATGTCCAGTATAAAAGAGCATAACACAATGCATAAGCACACCCCAGAAATAGAAAATAGAAGATCATTTGGACAGCCACCCAGGTATCGACATACACAGTGCTCATGATATTGCATTCCACCATCGTCTTGTCCAACTCCACCTTAACATTCCATGGAACATACATTCCAAACAACTGCATCACATTCCAGACCGGGTGTGAGAGTGCCCTCCTGTATCCCATGTTGCACTAGGTGTGGGTGAATTGCTGACTTCCTGTTGCCTTGGAGCGTGACTACAATGCTAACTTGGAACCAGCCCACCATCTCTCTCCCTTCCCACCTCCTCCTCCCCTCAGTTATCCCCTATTGACTTCCCTGAGTTGTCAACTGGTCACACCGCCAGTGAAAAGCAAGGGCAGACAATATGCAACAGACTGCCATGTCAACAGCTGTACCCAGATGTAGGATTACAAACAGAAATGAGAACACATGCAAACACATGAGAACCTGTCGGTCCTGCTCGTTCTGTTTCAGGATGCATGCAGGGCTCTCTGGGAACACCCTTACCTGTACAGAACTCTGTCTTCTTGAATGCTCATCATCATCACCACCACCCTAACCAGCCTATCGGAGGGGGCGGGTGGTGACATTGTATTGGTCTGTCTGTTTTGAAGCATGCATTTGGTATCATTATTGTCACTCTTTATGTGTTGGTAAATCATTTAGGCTACTGTCACTACTGTGTGCTATGATCTCCTCACATCTGCTCTTTTCCTCTCTCTCTCTCTTTCTCTCTCTCCCTCTCTCTCTCACACACACACACACACGCACACACACACACATATCTTGTTCAAGTCTAACCTATTCTATTTCAGCACCTCTTAGCACAGCTCTAAATGCTTTCTGCAGTATGCAACAACACATAGACTCACACGTATACATACACAACAAACAACAGGTGATGAATCTCCAGTGGTGTAAATTTGACTGTCCAGTTCCAGCCATCTCTGTCCATCCGTCCAGCCATGTTACATCATGATGTTGTGAGACAGTTTCACAGAAGGCAAAACACAATGTGAAAAAGAATATATTCATCCAAATTATAAATTGTACAACTGCACCACTTCTGTACAGACTGCCCAAATGTGCACATGTGCATCATTAATTTACAGGTACTATGTTCCTGTTACACTTTTTTAATTTTTGTTTTTGTTTTTTTCATTTAATCCTATTGTTTTTTGTAAAGAGAGGAACAACAAAATGGAAGTGCTTGTATATTATTATTATTATTATTATTATTATTATTATTATTATTATTATTATTATTATTATTATTATTGATTTTCTCCACCGGTGCTCCCACTGATGGAAAAAGGACAGTTGCACATTCTCCTGAGCATATTCTGAGGGCTGTGTTTTCTGTCCACTGAACAGCCCTTGAAGTGTGCAGAGGTGTGGACATGCTTATAGTCTCTTGAGACCAGAGACACCACTCTGTAAATAGGAAACAGGAGATACAAATGTACCTCATTATGATCTAAAGGACTGGACAAAGTGGGGACCTGGGGAGGATGGAGAACTGGAAGGTGATGCAGAGCTAGAGAGTGCAGAAGTGCAGTGCGTGCAAGCATTGTTTAGGCTGCTCTTTTAGATCTACAAGTTTTTACTGCCATGTTACGATGGAAAGAACTTGACATTTTACATTATTCATTATACATAGTGTTGTAAATAATGTGTGTGGAATGGTCCCCCTTCTTGCACAACGCAGTGCTGTTCTGCAGACAGAAAATGCAGCCTTAACTGTGCTGAAATGAAAAAGACCAAAAAAAGAAAAAAAAAAACATAAAGACTATTGAATATATTAAAGAGTTACCTGCCTGTTATTTAAGCGAATAAATATCTATATATGAGAAAGAACACACCTGTATACTGTAGACTAAATCTGTATGGAAATCTAAGAGAATTTAATGGGAATTAAGTCCAACACCTTTTGTCTGTATGAAAGAAAAAATACATCGAAGTATTCTACAATAATAACTTTGACAAAGTCTGTGTGGTCCCGTGTTGTTTGTTCACAATATTGCAAGAATGTGCATGTTACATGATGATCCACTGAAAAAGTCACTTGACCAGTTGCTGGAAAGAGATGCAGCATTCGCTCTTATGGCAAGGGGACAAGGGGAGTAGCAATTCTATTTAAGAAGAACATCCCATTTATTCAGACTACATAGGATCTTGATTGTAAATTTGTAATTGTGGCAGGCCATCTTAACGCTAAACCAGTGACCCCAGTTAACTTTTATGGCCCTAACTTTGACTGTCTACAGTTCAAAGAGAGATCATACAAATGTCATAATGGCTTGTGCTGCCAAACAGAGCAAGAAAAGCAAGAAAGACCTGAAGAAAGCTACAAACAAAAAGAGGTTGGATAGCTCAAGAAGTGAAATGAGAGTCAACATTGGAGTGACTGTTCAATGATGGAGACAACTGATAGAGTCGAAGGCCTGAACACTGCTAACTCTGTTGGACAGGTAATGAGCTGGTTTGTTTTGGCTGGGGAAATGTATTATTACACTGCATTATGTAGTCAACGTAGCTGAAGTTAGCTTACATTGCTGTTGTTTGTATTAGCCCAGTATTAGCATCTTCAGCTTGTAGGAACCCGTTTTTTTAAATAAATGTACTGTTGCCTTCAACAGTGGCATTGGAATACAACAGAACATTTTGAAAAATTACCCTTTAAATTATGATTGCTGGTGAATTTTGTGAAACTAATTGATAAATCCAGATAAATATATTTCATACATGTTTAGCATATTACAATATGGCTTATTAGGCCTAAATAAAACCTACACAGGTTATTACATTCAACTAATTTATAGAATGGCAAAGTAGTCTATATCTGTAGACTGAATCATATAGTGGTGAAATATAAAAGTCATCATATGAATTTTGTCAATAATGAACCATGGATTTGACACATTTGATTTCACTAAACCCATATTTATAATTTTGACTACATAATTTAGAATGTGATCAGACTCAGAAATAACAGAAACATTTGTAGGCCCATTTAGTAATAAGGTCTATAAATGGCCTTGAATTGTTTGAATATGATATTGGGATTACACCTTTCTTTCTCTTAATCTCACCTCCATTACTTCTCTTTCTCTTTTCTCAGTCTCCTTTCCAGTACAAAAGTTCAGGTTTGCCTGATGTAGTCTTTTCTTTTTCACCTTTCACTGAATGCAGTAAGCACAGCTGAAAAACTATTTAAATGCTACCACAGTCTGCTAGAATGAAGTCATGAAGGTGCCAAGGCTAGCTACTGGGCAGAGTTCACACAGATGATGCAATCCAAGGATGAAAACGCACCAACGTTTCGATCACAACGCAAGTATGTCTCTGCCTCTCCTTTCGCAGACACACTGACCTGACGCCAGCTGGACTTACTGAATTAAGATGTGAATTTATGAAAAAATTAGATCAAACCAGGGCTGTCAACATTTTTTCTTAGATTTAATACTTATTTCTTATCATACATACATACAAAACATGTTTGACCCACTGTCTGTTATTGGTGAGTCGATTTTAAGACACTTTGTGACACCAGCCATGGTTCTGGAGTATTTATGGACATGTGGACTTTTCACAAATTCCAGCGTAATCTCTGCCAGTGGGTAGGCTACCTCGTACCATACACTCATTTAGATTGTTATAGTTTTACAAAACCTCTTAGCCCCGGGGCCTAACATTAGGTTAAGGTGGCCCTGCTGGTGGGTCTGTGTATACTTCACGGTCAGTAAAAAAAAAACTACATACCATTCAACATTAATCCCAACTACAAATCAAATCTGTAAAAACACAACACAGCATAACATACAAAATAACACCACAACATGCAGTATGACATAAACGTCTTTAAACCACAGCAAAATAAACTAGATGATGAAACCTACAACACAAAAACTGACCCTGTCACATCTACATCAGGCAATGGTGGATTCGGGATATTAGGTGTATGCATGGGGAAGTTCACAATTCACAAAGCTAAATGCTTTTACCTGTCGGTGCCAGTGGAATGTAGATATAGGGGGAATAGCGTTAAGGCTGCAGTGAGCTCCCGCCTGGTGCACCGTCTAATTTTGGGCAGGGATTGGCCTGGGTTCAGTAGTTTAGTGGGGAAGTTTGTGGGGGTGCATTCATTACTGGGACATGGGATGTGTGTGCTCTGCTGTAATACTCTACACTTTTCCTTGGACAAAGTGATAAAAATTGATGGTCATGTGGAGTGCCCTCATGCCGTGCACGCATGTCCACACTTCTCATTGCTTTGGAACAGATTGCATAGAGCGAGACAAGGAAATAATCCAGTTGCTGGTACCAAAAAGCCACCAGGAAACTGTTTTCCAAGTGGCTCATTTTATCCCAGTGGCTGGGCACGTGGGGGGGTGAAAAAAGCATTAGATCGGATAAGGCCCAATTCTATTGGGGCGGCATTTGGGCGGATGTACACCGCTGGTGTGCATCTTGCCCTGAATGCCAGCTAGTTAGCCAGCCAGCATGGCCATCCCAAGAGTGCCTGTGCGCTCGTTACCACTTATTCCATTTCAGCAGATCGGTATTGACCTCATCGGACCATTTCACCGATGCGCATGAGGGCCACCTCATGGGCCCCCCATGGTGTGGCGCAGTTTAAGTTTATAGATTTTGTTTTTTCCTCCTTTGGAGCGATTTTGATTTGTTTAAATTTCATGGCTTTGTCTAATAGTGTAGTTTTGTTTTATAACCTTGTGCCTTCCTCAGTGATTTTTGTTGCTGCTGTACCATTTATAGTCTAGCTTTATAGTGTAGTCATCTTGCAGGCTTTTGTTTTCCTCCTTGTGCAGACAGCAAAGGAATTATTTTATTGTACAGAGAAACATGTTTCCATTGTGCATATGACAATACACTTGTCATGTTGAATGCTGAACTTATTTTGCTTGATGTTTAGCAGTTGGCTCATTTGAGATGAGTCAGTCCTGGAAGGAATTGATCACCAGTGTTCACAGCACAATCAAAGATTAAAGAGCTGATTAGCTGTTAGTTTTGACAACAAACGTCACGTTTTGTAGAAAATCATTTTTCTGTGCAATTGTAATATTTAACGCTGAATATAAGACAGTCTTATTCTTTGCAATTAAGTTTTCATAAGAAGAAACATCCTGTGTTATTGATATTAATACAAATGCTGGTAATTATCATAATGACAATAAAGGTTAATTATCAGCTCTAACTGTATCAGCATGATAGAAGGATAGAATACAATGCCAGAAATACATCCACACAATAACAAACAAAGGCAAATAAATCAATGAATAAAGATTGTAAGAAAGCCAGAAAAATTGAATATTTCTAGTCCAAAGATTCCATCCAGGCTATTAACTATTTTGAAGCGACAGTAACACAGTTGTTTGGAACTGAGTCAAATGATGTCTGTCACTGAAGGAAACATATGTCTTGTGGTAATTTGTTGCTTTTCCTCTCTGTGTGTAACGTGTATGTAGCTGTGACAGCATTTGGGCTGTTGATTCAGTGTTCGATTTCTTTAATTTAGGTTGATATGATATGGTCACCACTCCCCACTGCTGCCTCCTGATTTTGTCCACTTTCCAGGTGAGGTGCAGTTCATCTTGAACAAGCCTGGTGTTAGCAGTCAGACTTGACTGAGTCTAAACACAGTGACTTGGGACTTTATTGAGACCTTAAGGTTAAGACTTCTAAGTCTTCCAAGTCTGGACCCAGATGAGCTTTATTACATCGTAGCGTTTCACTTTTATGAAATAGAAAATGTTCCCCTATACTCATAACATTCCCTTAGTCCCGCCATTGTTTTTGGAAAGCTCCAGACATATTGGATGACTTCACAAATTTGAGTTATAGCGCTTTATTTTTAAGAATTGGGAGAAAGTTGGTTATGTTCACTAACATTTTTAAACCACTTTAGACCTTAAGAAATACATGTATGAATTACTAAATTGGTCATATTTCCCCTTCTGCTTTAATGCAACATGCAAGACACTGCAATGATGTAATATATAAAACTGCTTTTGCTCCCATTCAATGTCTATTGAAGTCATTTGAATGAGAAAGAAATATGGAATTACTTGAAAAGTAAGCAGTAAAAGGTAATTTTTATGATTATTTCTGGTTGTCTTGAAATCTCATACATCTCAAATGGGGATCTGCAGTGAATCGATTGGACGATACTATAAAATGTCTGCAGAATGAAATGTAAATGTAGTCGATGCAAAGTTACATAGGTCTTGTGTTATTTGTACATTCAAAACCACATACATTCATGTGGAAACTCTGTACATAAAATAAAGTGCTTGCTTGCATTTCCTGTCAAATAATGTTTATATAAAGGACACCTTATACAATAAACCTCATAAGCATTTAGATATATTGGAACTTGCTTTTAATTACTGTCAAGTAATGTTTATATTTAGTAAAACTATATTTCTATAAACTATAATCACATCTGTTTTTTTATACAGTATAAAGCCAATATTTAACAATAATTCACTGTAAAAAGATTGGATAATCTCAGAAAAATAAAAGCTTAAGACACTATTAATGTACTTTTAAAAGAGGGTAATTTGAATATAATTTTACAAAACGTTTTGGTGTTTTACATCCAGAAATCTGACCTTTAATGGGGAGTCATGTGGATAGATTGGATTAATATGTGATTTTACCAAAGAAGACTGTATGAAAATGATCTTCTTTTAAATTAGGTCATTTTAAGCGTTGCAACGCGCATTTCGGAATGTCTGGCAGACATCTCCTCTTGGACAGCTGCCTAACCCCTCAAGCTCAGCCTTAGTATATCTGAACTCCTTTTCATCGGGGGTAAAGACTGTCCTCAAATGGACCTGTCAGTCACTGCTGAGGAAGTCACAGCATCGCCTTTGTTGACTGTGAGGAACCTGGGTGGAATCCTTGATGACCGACTGTCCTGCACCCAAGCATCACTGCTGTGGCCCGATCCTGCAGATTTGCCCTCGACAACATCCACAGGATCCACTCTTTCCTCATCTACACAAGTTCTCCCATGTTACCCCCCACTTCTTTGTGACCTCCACTAACTTCCACACGACCACGCGCCCCAGTGCGAGCACTTCGCTCTACTGCATCAGCTGGCTGACTGGTACCCCATTGCTGAGAGCAGTGTTGCCAACTTATCCACTTTGTTCCTATATTTAGAGAGTTTTCAGATCCATGTAGCGACTACCGACAAGTCTAGCAACTTTTACTGATGTTACGGGAGAAAAAGCATGTATCATTCTTACTCTTCTAAGGCCATGTCCACACGTACCAAAACAATCTTTTTTCCCTCCGTCCTCCTTGACATCGTTTCAAGAATATTTGCATCCAAACAGATCCATTGAAAATGACTCCACATGCTGTAGTTCATATTCTAGGCCTAAAGGTGGCGCTTGACATTCACCAAAAACGGAGGAGAAGAGACATGCGCATGTGCATAAAGCTTGTGCACTGTATACAAACAGGGCGGCTGTAGCTCAGTGGGTAGAGCAGGTTGACTAGTGATCGGAAGGTTGCTGGTTCAAATCCCAGCTCCCAGCAGGGCTGAGCTGCATGTCGAAGTGTCTTTGAGCAAGATACTGAACCCCACAATGCTCATCAGTGAGGGCCCTGCGATGAGCTGGTGACTTATCCAGGGAGTACCCCTGCCCTCGCCCTGAGACAAGGCTGGGATTGGCTCCAGCAGCAACACCCCGCAACCCCATGGAAAGGGATAAGCGGTTACGGACGATGAATGACATGACTGTATACAAATAGACAGTAGAAGGAGAAACCGGACACAACAAGAAGAAACGGAAAATGGCTAGTCGGTTGTCCATAATCCTTTTTCGCTCAGAGGAGCAGAATATTTTATCCTAGTAACCCTAATAGGCTCAATATCTTCTGCAGCACCAACACTAGTGTGTAGTCCGCCATTGTTGTTGTTATGAGACGCCACAGGGTTAAGAATTCGAAGGCTAGAGGTCGAGGGGTGGGGTGATGATGTCATTGATATACAAAGTATGCAGATTCACTGTCCAAACGAAAAAGCAAGGGTGGCATTTTTGAATTTTTCCACAGTGAGACCAGCGGCCTGTTTCAGAAAGCAGGTTTAGTGAAAAAAACGAGTTAGTCAACCCTGAGATGAGGAAAACTCTGGTTTTTCGGTTTCACAAAGCTAGTTCATCATAACGCTGAGTAAGTTACCCAGGCAACATACTCTGTAAAACTAACCTGCTCGCTGGCAGGTTTGCTTCAACTGACCCTGAGATTCCCCTGATCTTAAGTTGAAGCCTGCAGACTGAAGGCAGTGGCAGACATGGCGTGTTGATGTTGAAGCGCAAATACTCTGCAGAAATCTCTGTTGGTAGAGGATTATCAGACTCGGATTGGATCTTTTATCATTCCCTGATGAATACCTGTTTTGAGTTTTGTTTTTGTCAGACTGTGAACACCATCAGACCGTCACACCCTTGTAAGCTGCCGACATGTCCACTCACACAGATGCTGTCTCGACTTTGCTGCAGCTCTAATACTGCCTCTGGAGGTTCAGAGCATGGTCGGAGCCGCAGCAAAACCTTTGTAGCTTTCAAAAAGAGGGCAAGGCGGAGTATTGGCGCATGATTCCTGCATCACAAGGGCAGTGTGACTGGGTTTTAACTTATGACGGGGGAAAAAGCCCATTAAAAAGAGCTGTGATGGTACACATGACACTGACATCCATGTTTTTATTCAACATTTTCACTGCGTAATTGATAACATGTTTCTTTAATGTGACTATGCCAATAAACACTTTGAATGTTGAATCCAATGAAAAAAGTAATAACTCAGAGAATTGCACCGAAATACTGCATGAATGCCAAGACCCTGCTCTATCAATATATAACTTCTGTTTCCTTAACAATTAAACTTTTTCATTCGAAATGTAAACCTGTTTAATCCAAATTATTTGTGTTTATAGTTTTGTGTAAGGCAGTAAAGTAAAAACTAGTGTTAATACAAAAGATTAACATCAAATGTGAGAAAAACAAATGACACAAGTGGGAATCATCTAGGAGTCAGTTACAGAAATACCTTTTCATTTGACTTGTTTCTTTCTATCCCAATGACCTTCATCATTAATTTGCCAAACGAACGTCTAAAAGCCAGTTCTCATTTGTGATGTCACCGCAATGTCTGAAGACCAGTGTAGCCAAGTTTAGAGTCAGAAAAATATTTGCTTACTTAAATAGTTTGACTTAAAAAATATGACACTAAAGTTGGCAGCCATCAGAGGCCTGCTGCAAAGGGGGCTAGACAAAGCCAGGCTTTGTCCTCATGATGCAGCTCAACAAAGCCCCAAGTCCCCAATCAGAGTTAAACAGTACTGTGATGGTGGTTATCAACTTAATTTGTCAAGTCCAGTTCTCTGCTTCACATAAAAGGGAGCATTTGACGTCATATTATTCTACTTCTGTGCGAAAATGGATTGATCCTGGGCCACATATTTTACTCAAGATGAGCAGATTCTTATTATGCAAGTTTATGAAGAATTCAAAGAAACCATCAAAGCTCAACATTGTGCAACTTTTACATATTAACCCTCATCCATTTAAAAAATAAACTGAAGCAACAACTATCTTTTTTCATTTTTGAATATCTATATTGTTTTCACATTTTACTGATCTCAGTTATAGAATGCGCGTAGGCTATAAATGTTCAGTGTTTTTTTTTTTGTTGTCGTTTTGTTTTTGTATTACTGTGTCAGGATGAACAAGCAAATGTAGCCACTGTCCCTGTTCAATGAAAATAAAGACCTTTCTCACAGTGAAAGTAGCTCAAGCCTGTAAGATGTGTGTTTGGGCGTAAACCGCCCTACAACAGGTGAAACATTGATCAGTTCATCAGTTACCATGGAGATCTAGCCGGGGTTAAAAGAGAGCCACCTTTGTAGTACAGGGAAGCCTGGCTTTAGACTCAACATACCTCGCTAGCCCACTAAACTGGCTTCGCAGTACACTCTCAGGTTGACTAAGCATACAACCAATAAAAGTATCTCACTGGTTCGGCCCTGGGCGGTTTTTAATAGCAGCAAAGCAGAAGGTTAATGTGGAAACAGTGTTTGCTACGAGTAGCTACTTACATAAAGCATAGGTGTGACTGGCAAAGGACAAAAAAAAAAAAAGGCTCCACTACACCTCTCTTTATATTTATTTTGTCCCATTGTTGGCTTCAGCTAAGAAAGAAATAGTGTGCCCTATACGTACAAAATTCTTTGAACACCGTGTTTCCCCTAGATTTTTTTTGCGAGTGGCGCTCTTAGTCGGAAACCTAGCAACACTAGGGGGGTCTGGGGGCATGACTTACGGTGTAGTGCTTTCATTGTGTGCAACTTCAATTCGCCCGTGATTTTAAACCTACAAAAATCATGCCTTTTTTTCTATGGTAGTGCTGAAAATCTCGCAGCAGAACGCATACAGAGGAAACACTGACACACAACGATGGCAGGTTCTTTGGTGGAGCTCTGCTTTGAATCTGTCTTGTAACAAATGTACTTCTTTTCAGCCAAAAGCGTCTGCTAAATTCCATAAATGTAAATGTTTTTACTCCTGAGGATTGCATTCACACTTAAAAAAAGTCTTTAGCGCCTGGTGGTCACAAAATAGCCTAATGAAAGTGTGCCTTACAGTGAACAAACACTGAAACAATGCTGACATCTGAAAGACTAAAAAAAAATGCTAGTGTGACAATTAACTACCCCCTGATGTGAGCTAGTAGCTGAGGTTCTTTAAGGCTTGGCATGATGCAGCTGAAGTGGAACGATTCAGGCCCTTGAAAACAAAACAAAAAAATTTGATTTCACTTGTCATTTTAAACAGTGACCTTAATAATAAAGCACTGATTGATTAAAGCAATAACTTTCAGCGACTTGAAGTTAATGGACTCAAACATGTGCAGGATGATAAATCCCTATTGAACCTCTAATGTGTATTTTGTACTTCCATCAATGAAGTCTTGGTCATTTTTTTTTTTTTTTTTGATAACCTTTACCAACCCAACGTTCAGGAAAAGTAAGATCTTTATCGGCAGAGAGCTTGCTGTTTAGAGAGAGAAAAAGAGATGCATTAATATCAAAAGTACAGAACAAGACACAGTAGATATTTGTAACTCAAACATAACAAAAATATGATTTATTAGTCCAACATTTCTCAAAAGGTCATTTACCTCAAACAATACATATTCCAAATTATATACACATTCACATTTTGATACACTTGATCCAAACTGGTAATTTCACCACTTGAAGCAGATGGATGTATTTAATTAATACATTCCAATATTATATATACACACACAAGTCAAAAGTCAGACAGATGTCAGACTATTAAGCCTCTAGTAGAATTTCTCTAAGTAATGTGGCAGCTGTAGTCAGCCTCCAAAAATGGACCAGAGCTACAGTTACAGATGTCGTGGAGTATTGGAAAATTTAAGTTGACAAATACCATTTGTTACCGATACTACCTTTGAAAAAATACCAGGCCGCGTTGGCAGCTGCTTGTCCAGCCTCTTCACCTTCCACCAGCAGAATCCACTTTAGCATAAAGAAAAATAGGTGCCGCTAAATTAAAGTATTCTTTTGTACAATGGTGCTGGTTCACAAAGAGATCAATTCTTACCAAAAGAAAGTTTATACAGACTGTAATTATTTTTAATGGACTTTTGGATTTCCAATTTGACAGCTGATTCAAGATCACTCTTTGTGGACCTTCACCTTTATCTTAACATTTAGTATACTTTGATTTCACTTAGTTTAACTCCAAGATACATGTATACTAAAAATCAAATGATTTCTTATGACAAACCATAAAACAAATTAACTGAAGATGGAACTATAAAAAAGAAATACTGAGGTCGCTGCAATGCGCCTCAAGCCGGTCTGAAACATAATCAAGACATATTTCTTGTCTGATCCTTACCATGGAGTCAGGCAGGTAAAGGTGTTCAGAAAGCCACTCATCCCGCATGGTCGATCAACCATTACCTAGAAGAAACTGTCAACAAGATTTAGCAGTAACTTTGTACTCAATCCATCATCACACAAAACACATGCACAGTGAGCAGTTCTTAGGTAATTTTAACTCATTCAACAGTGTTCCTCCACCCCTCAAAAAGTTCAGTACATTGATCCTTATCATGTTCAGTCTCAACATCTGAAAACAGAGATATGTACTTGACCCTACATTTTAAGCGACGTGCTTGCACTCTCGGCACACTTGGTGCAGAACTCTACCGAGACATGGTTCTTGTCCACGTGCAGACATATGCCACCAGATGTCTCTTTCTCCTCCACTTTCACACGCTTCCTGGGTAACGCGTAGTCATGGTCATTTGAGTGGAGCCCCTGGAAAAGCGAGCAAGATAATTTCATCCCATTCACACCGCTCAGTCTGGACAAGAGCTGAGCTAACATGCTTTCATTGGCCAGCACAGCCCTCAGGTACCTGGTCTCATCTTCCAACTCTTCCACTCTCTTATTCAGCTGGGAATTTTCCTGTTTGAGCAGGTTGTTTTCTGTTGACAGGGTGCAAACTTTCTTCTCCAAGCTGTTGACATATTCTTTTTTCTTCAGACGATTCAATCTTGCAGCAATGGCATTTTTGTTGATCACGTGGCTTGACTGGTTGTGTCTGTTCTTCACCTTCAAATCAGATGACATTCTCTCTGGTGATGAGCCTCCTGAAGCTTCAATTCCAGAACTTTCATTAATGGCATGGCACACACCAAGATCAGCCAAGTCAATATCAAAAAGTGGGGAGGCAACATCTCTTTCAAGTGTCCATTTCAAGTCTTCGATTCCAAGCAGATCGTCTAGCTCCATTTCTGCGGTATTGATATCATGAGCTGGGAACCCCTGAGATGTACTTGGGAGATCTTTGTCAGATTCAACTTCAACCTCCAGAAACGGCAACTCTGTGTTGCTCATAGTGCGGCCTCTTCTTCTGGTGATCATTGTATTTGACCACAAGGACGTTATCCAACAGATATCCAATTATCCTTCACCTGTAGAGACAGAGAAAATACACTGTAAGTGTGAAATCCTGCAGTAACTAAGGAATTTATTTATGGAGGAAATTAACGCCAGGCTGTGTGGCAGGATCTATGCTGTTAACTAAAATCTCAAGGGTTTTTATATGTCAACAGAGACAGAGTAAGCATGGTGAAATGTTGTGAATCAATCTGGCCACTTATTGGATTAGCAGACTAAATGCTTTTTTAAACGTTAAACTGGCTCTGTTTGTAGCCTATAAACTTGATAATCTTTGTGCAAAACACGTGAATGTGGTTAGGACTCAAAACATATAATCAATGTGTTACACATGCAATACTGTGCAAAACTATTTTGAATTACTGAATAAATCCAAACACAGGGCCCGCGATCATCCTCCATTTTCTCACAGGCGCAGAAATTGCATGGGTGTGTGTTGGCTATACGTACTGCCAACGTAGCTAACCTAGCTCACTGCTCAAGCTGGGCCCAATAGCATTAGTACTATAAAATGCTTAACGATGTACACTTTGTGATCTACCCTGATACTCATGACACACCTCACTGCTCCACATGTCACAGTTACAATTCTGCGCAGTTAAAGTTGATGCATTTGATGAATGTTAAGAGCCTTAACTTTGGCGTGCCAACAAGGCCACGACTGTCCTCGCAGCACAAGTGATTCTACACCCAGCCGGCGCTGGTCTGTGTTAAATCAAATTAAGTCGGGATGGCCTGGTGCATTTAAACAGCTTCCCGTCTAGCTGAAATGACATGGTTTACCTGACTGACCTAGTTATCGTTAACCATTTCACCTGCAAGTGCCCGCGGTTTTCGTTAGCGTTGCTATTGATAACCCAGCTACGTTGGCTAATGTTAACTATGTGGCAGCCATGACGGGCAGTTACAAATGACGCATCATGGTTTCGCTGTCCTTCGTCCTCAAACTTACCGTTCCTTCTGAGAAATAAAACTACTGGAGCCGAGTTCCACTGTGTTAGCAGAACCTTAACTCAATCGGTGTCGTTCACAGTTTGAGGGCGATGGCGCAGTTTAACGACAGGTCCAACTTCAAACATCCGCTCAACGACACTTCCGGACTAATTTTCAAAATAAAAGTCCTACTGAACTTCACTTAATGGAAAATTACATTTTATTATAACACATTCACACAACCTCAAATAGACTCTCTATAGAATCTCCTCTCCGATCCGCAGTTGCGCCGAGATCGAAAAGTGGCCAAAGGTGTGTCAGTAGCTGCTCAGCGGTATACCGAGCCCTAGACTGATCTAAGATCCTTTGAGTGGGATGTTGCTGTTGTTCCGCTGGTATTTTACCCACACATGACGGTGTGTACTGCTTGAGACTGTTCTGCCATTAAAAGATTGTTGGATGGGTACCGCCCCCTGATCAATATAATGCCACTGGGCTCCTTTTAGAGCAAGTACTGCTGTAGATATATACATTTTTGAGTCCTATTGTCAATGCTATCTTAACACATTGCCTTATATAAAGGAATATATGCGTTTCTGTTGCATCTTATGCTGTTAGCATGTAGTAATTAATTACACTTGGGATGTGATGCACCACAGCCAGTCCGACTAATCGATAGCAGAAACTATAAGCCAACCACCCAAACAATACTTTGACAGGTTCTCTTTATTAGGAGAACACAACAATACATTACTTCATATAAAATCTATGTCCCAGAACATTAACCTTTGTTGTATATCATGAATCATGTTCACTGAACTTTGAATAACCAGAATAAGCCGCTAATAAAGAGAAAGACGAATCAAATAGATGCATACCCAAATTTAGCCAGTATAATACTCGTAGGCTTATACCACTGGATCAGTTGCTTTATCGATGCCCAAAGGCTAATACGCTGGATCTACAGGTACTTATCACAATAAGCCAGAAGTTAAACAGTAAAACTACCATGTGTCATAAAATATCCCAATGTCTATGCAAGTCATATTTTTCTTTATTAGTGGCCAATTCTGGTGATTCAGGTACAGTGAACATGATACATAATATGCAACACTGGTTAATGTCCTGCAACATGGATTTTATATTAAGTACTGCATTATTGTTTTCTCCTTATAAAGAAATCCTGTCAGTATTGTTTGGATGGGTGGTTCAAAGTTTCTACTATTGAGACAATGGTACCCATCCGTCAGTCTGTCAATGGCATAACAGTGTCAAACGGCACATACCATCAAGTATTCACGCCCTTGAACTTTTCCACATTTTGTCACGTTTTAACCAAAAACGTAAATGTATTTTATTGGGATTTTATGTGATAGACTAACACAAAGTGGTGCATAATTGTGAAGTGGAAGGAAAATGATACATGGTTTTAAGCTTTTAAGCTCAGGCTTAGTCTTATTGGATGGAGAGTGTCTGTGAACAGCAATTTTCAAGTCTTGCCAGAGATTCTCAAGTTGATTTAGGTCTGGACTTTGACTGGGCCGTTCTAACACATGAATATACTCTGATCTAAACCATTCCATTGTAGCTCTGGCTGTAAGTTTAGGATTGTTATCCTGCTGGAAGGTGAATCTCCGCTGCAGTCTTTGCAGAACAGGTTTCCTTCCAAGATTTTCCTGTATTTGGCTCCATCATCTTCCCATCAACTCAGACCAGCTTCCCTGTCCCTGCTGAAGAGAAGCATCCCCACAGCATGATGCTGCCACCACCAGGTTTCATGGTGGGGATGGTGTGTTCAGGGTCATGTGCAGTGTTATAGTTTTCTGCCACACACAGTGTTTTGCATTTCGGCCAAAATCTTCAATTTTGGTCTCATCTGACCAGAGCACCTTCCTCCACATGTTTGTTGTGCCCCCCACATGGCTTGTGGCAAACTGCATGGCTTTGTTTCAACAATGGCTCTCTTCATGCCACTCTTCCATAAAGGCCTGATTTGTGGAGTGCATGATAGTTGTCCTGTGGACAGATTCTCCCACCTGAGCTGTGGATCTCTGCAGCTCCTCCATGGGCCTCTTGGCTGCTTCTCTGATCAATGCTCTCCTTGCCCAGCCAGTCAGTTTACGTGGACGGCCATGTCTTGGTAGGTTTGCAATTGTGCCATACTATTTCCATTTTCAGGTGATGGATTGAACAGTGCTCTGTAGGATGTTAAAAGCTTGGGATATTTTTTAAATATCCTCACCATGCATAGAATCGAGGGCATTTTTTCTCTGACTTTTCTCAGTCTCGGACTGGGTGGATTCGGGGGTTTTTAACGAGACCGGTCAAGACCATTACTGTTTTTTTGTCCATGCTTTACTGATAAGAGTGATAATGGACCCTCTCAAAAACAGCTAATAACCTAATAATAAGCTAATGATCATTGGTAGTGTAAAGATTTCCCCCAGCTGCAGCTGCTACCTGTGTTGTGTGACAGTGACTGACACGCCTCCCTGAACACTGAGTATGGAGACAACAGCAGGAAAGCGGCTGTGTGAACTCGTTGACAGTAGGTGATCTGAGGGGGGATACCATCCCTTTGTTAGCAAAATTACCAAAAAATATCCATCCAGTCTCCATCCACTATTAGCAGAGAGTGTGTTACAAATCAAAAGTGGCCGTGATCAGCTCCGGCGCACAGTTAATTAAGCTGGGCACGGCTGCTTTTGCTCCATGGTTTATTTTTCACGAAAGCTGCAACAATCTACACAGCGCAGATCGCACTTGTTGTGCTCTTTATACGTTCATGGTACGATGCCTTGTGGAGGGCGGAATATGCTAGTTATGTTCTAAAACTAAATGTTAGTGTTTGTAGTGTGTCTGTTCAGAACATGGTGGCTTATGTTACGTTGGTAATTGTCATTTTTGTGCTGGTTTATCATTCAGCCATTATTGAGGTAACTGTTAACAGGTAACACCAGCTGATTTATCCCCTGTTGAAACACACTCTGCTGGAGTGACTTTCTCCATTCTGTATTTGTAGTTTTTAACTATAAGGTCTTCATATCAGACAATGTATGTGCTGATATTGATATATCTGTGATAGGCTAATATTGGCTGATAAAATCGGCCTACAAATAAATCGGTCGGGCTCTACTATTTCGCACAGTGTTCATTGCGTGTCCTTTAAGGCATTTAGATGGGAAACAATTCCAAGGGCTCATATAACTTAAAATGACCCTGCATGAAGTGTATTGTGAGAAACATGAGAAAACCCTGCCTGAATAAGTCATCTGCTACAATTTATAGGTGTATTTACTCATTACTTTGTCACAGTTATAAAAAAGACAATTGTAGAAGGTAGGGAAGGAAGATTGTTGGATAAAATAGAATTGTGGAATTAGAAATGTGACAGTTATGGTTAAGGTGTCCAGCAACAATGTCCTTAGGGAGGTGTACATAGATGTGTTGGGGCATGTGTTGTGCTGCCATTGGGCCATATATAATTGTGGGCCACAATAAGTGAAAATAAGCTCAACTCTTTCCATGGCCGGTTTAGGCATCTTTTTTTTTTTTTGCTAACTTTCAAATCATCGACTATATTAGCCTTGTTGTCACAAGCAAGATAAAATAACAACATCGATGAAATGGGCCATTTCTCCCCCCAAATATGTGAAACACATAAGGCTTTATAAAGTCAAACTGGAGTTGTGTGTATAGAATGAACAGGCATTGAGGAATAATGTATGGGTAAAATGGTTTAAATAAACAAACAAACAAATAAATAAATAAATCACATTGTTTCGAAAGAAAGGTCTTGGTCTCGTCTCAGTCTCGACCTTTAAAAATCTTGGTCTTGTTTTGGTCTCGAGCTCCAAATGTCTCGGCCATTTGAAGGTCATTTGAATGCAAGCGGTTGCACTGGACTTTATTTAAGGGTATCAGAGTAAAGGGGGGTGAATACTTTTGCACACCAGTTTTTTGTTTTTTATTTGTAAAAAAATTAAAACCATGTATCATTTTCCTTCCACTTCACAATTATGCACCACTTTTTGTTGGTCGATCACATAAAATCCCAATAAAATACATTTGTGGTTAAAACGTGACAAAATGTGGAAAAGTTCAAGTGGGGTGAATCCTTTTTCAAGGCACTGTACACCAGTCTAGGGATCCATATATACTACTGAGCAACAATTGACATACCTTCTGTGATTTTGATCTTGGTATCACTCCCGATCCTGTCTCAAAGAGGCATAATTTGAGCTCCGTAGTATTTCTTATGACTGTTTGTGTTGCATTTACAGGTCTTCATATTTTTCGCTCTGTCATACACACAGAATATCTCCTGTCAAACTGTGCTTTAGTTTATTTAAAAAAAATATTTTGTAAATTTAATGTCTTTGTCCACTGGCTTCTATGTTGGCCAAGTTTCAACTTACAGAAATAGAGTTGCAGTACAGTGAAGTCTTGTATGTCACACTCTTTTTAGCTATTACTCTAAGAAATGCCTATGACTTTTTAACTCTGTGCTGATAAACAACCTTGATGTTCATACTTAGCCTTCTCACAAAAGACATCCTTCCCAAACCAACATGCCATGATTAGGCACAATAAATCTTGCACATGAAATACACAATGCTGTTCCTTCAAAAGACGACATTTTTTATTTCACGTAAGTACACCAAAAAAAGATGCATTACACAAAAACCACCATGTGCGTACAATAACGTCCCCTTTTGGCAGGGTTTTCCAAAACCATTTGTAAAGGACCAACAACGGTGTTAACAGTGCAAGTTAAGTTGCATGACAGGTGCAAGAAAAAAAAAAAAACCCTCACACAACTTCTAATACACCATCATAATGAATTAACCAGATCCCAACCTACTCTTGCTTTACTTTGTGCAGTATGTTTTAAATGATTTGTTAAATAGTTCTACTTCTGTCCTAGCCACATGTTGAAAATGTTATCAACACAGCCCACTACATGAATGCTTTACACAACAGTTTTAAACAAAGGTTATTTATAAAATTATATTAAACGGGGCATTACATTGGATCAAAATCTGAAAAGAATGACTTGTATATCAAATGGTAATCCACTTCTTTACATATAATTTTCATTTAGGAGTTTACACATTTTGAATATTTGTTTTTCAAGTGTCAAAACAGCAGAAAGCGCCAGTTCAATAATGTCCCGGTATGGAAGGAGCTATATTTCACAGCATTACCACATGACTCAAAAAAGTTGCAGTCCAGATTTCAGCTTGTTAAGGTCGCTGTGGTTCCAAAGAAGGCCATCAGCTGTTCTCACTGGCGCAGAGACTCCTGGGGCGTTGTGTGTTGTATTGTTCTCCAACTCTACCTGTTGGTCAAAGACAGTCATTGTTGAGCAGTTTTCCACCATGAGGCAGGAGGGGTCATCTGACTGTCCAGGGACTTTACCAAGAGGATAGTTCTTCCACAAAACTTTATCAACGCACACCTGCCAAGGTGAACCTCGAAGCGATTTTGCTTTTTCAGCCTGAGCATTTGCCCACTGGTACTCCTGGGAGGACATACTTCTCTCCAAGTCAGCTGTAGAGCGCTGTAGATGGCTGTGGCGCCATGAAAGCTGCAGCTTCTCGTGCAGACTCTCCAGTGTGTACATCGGCTGTTGTTTCTGCTCCAGAGAAGTATCAAATTGTGAGTGTCCAGTCTGTGTGTAGATGGAGCAGAGCTGGATCAGCCTCTCTCGAGTTTCCAGAGGGAGAGGATGCTCCATGTCATCTAGGATTAGCTGGAGCAGGTGGGGCGTGCTGATGCAGGGAGCATCCAGGCATGCTGAAAGCAGCTGCTGCCAACGCAGCTGGATGCGATTTACAAAAATCCTGTCCTTCATTCTGGCCTTCTTCTGTACCTTTGTTTGAAAATGGAATTCAAATTTGTTGCTGTTACAGAGTAGGACTTCTGAAATCCAGGCAGAAATGTAGAAAGCCCTGTGATTATTCTGCTCTTTAGCAAGCAGCTTAAGTTCAACAAAGAGCTTCTCCAGCAGGAGGTGAATAAAGAATGGTGAGTTGAGCATCTTGAGGAGAGGCAGCCAAAAACGCATGAAGGTTTGAGGGACTCTGGGTTCAGTGGAAGATGCATTGGCACAAGTGTCACAGCCTAATGTTTCCAGTTGTTCAACAGTTGGAACCAGAAAACCATCTTCCAACAACACATCAACCAGCATATCACTTGACTCCAAAGCAAACTGCTTGATCTCACCGAGTAACCAGCTCATGTCTGCAAAGGGGGCTGGCCATGAGCTCTTCTCCTTGTCCTCAGGTAGCCCATCAAAAGCCTGGTACTGCTCCTTTTCAAAGTTTATAAGCAGTTCCCGTGCATTCTTGTAGGTTTCCATTTCTTTTTGCCTTGCTATGAGCTCATTCTCATGGTGTTTCAGATCAATACCTTCATCCTCTCCATCCGACTGTGACTCCCAGTCCTCATTTGGCCCTCCTCCCAGCTGCCTTGACCAGTACTCCTGCTGCAGCCACTCCAGAACCACCTTACATCCCTTCTGACACCACTTCAACGTCGGGAGCTTTCGGTGTGTAAAGTCATGCCGCAGGTCTACAACCCATTCCGGAATGTTTAGGTTCCCAGCCAGCCGCCGGAGTGGCCGGGCTGTTTTCCCCTGCTGCCGTTCAGTGATCAGATTGACAAACCTCACCAGGGCCGCTCCATAGAGCAATACAAGGTCGTCTCCATCCAGCTGTCCTGACCTGTCCAGCACCTGGCACCTCACCAGGTCCGCGGTGCAATCCACTGCGACAGGGGTGCTGTTGGCATATCTGCCTTTCCAAGCAGTTATTCTCTGAAGTGCAAACCTCTGTAGCGCTGAATCCTTGGAGTAAAGATACTCCAGAACTTGATCCCACTCAGCTTTGTTGAGCCACGCCACCACATGGCGTTTTTTCTCTGAGCTCTTTTTCTTCATTTTTGACGGTAGTTGCGGGGTACGGAGCACTTACGTCAACACCTTATAGACACGTCGCTCCCAGAGACTGAGGAAAATACTGTCTTCTGACAGGCGCAGTCACAAAAATATTAGCTCGATATTACGAAGCGAGGCGGCTCACTGTCGCCGATCGTCTCGCATCCCGGAAATGACATATTGACTACTTCTCTTTCTTCTTGGTTTGGTGCTCATGGCGGGTTGCAGCCATGATGTTTTGGTGCATACCGCCACCTACTGTACCGGAGATGTACTATGCCTTATGCGTTATGCTGATAAGACCATACTTTATTGCATACTGCATTATCAAATCATTTGTGAACAATGACTGGATGAGGACTGGAGGGGAGAGTGACACCATGATCAGATGAAGTCTAGGTCACTGTGGCCGGGCAAGTTGTTCAAAAATAATAGGCTTGCGGATAGTTCGTGTTCATATAAGGGAGTCCTGGAGCTATGCAGCATTACTTGAAGTGAGAAACAACAGTTGTTTAAAAAGCTGTCTTATTCACTGAAGTCGTGGCTTCATAGTTAGTATAGATAGATAATTATCAGCTGGTAAGGAGATTACAGTTTTTGCGGTACCGGGTCAACGTCGGAAAATCACCTGAAGTGACTCATTTATGACGGTGGGGGGCAGCAGCACGCTTCGCAGCGAACAGTCTGCCGGAAATGCATTCGAAGAAGACGAGTACGCGACCTCATATGTTGTGGAGATGGCGGTTTCTTTGGAAGAGGAGCAACTTGTACGACATGTTTATGCTGCGTTGCAGGTAAAATAAGTTCAAATAATGATTCAGATTCACATACACATCGCATAGCGTTCATAATGTGCCTGTTAATAAAGGGCCGGCTGCTTGCCGCCTTTTTCTGTTTCAGTAAGTACTCTGTATGCAACAACGTTACCTCCAAAATGATCTGCCACTTATAGTGTTATGTCGATGTTGCATTACTCCGTAGAGATATGCTGCTGGAGTTTCATGGTGTCTCCAAACTAAAACAACAATATAACCATAAAGATATTTTTGCATCAGCTCTTTACCTAAACCAAAACTTTAAAGGCGAAGCACACCCAAAAAAGTCAACTTTAGTCATCGTCTCCTTCCCCGGTGCTGATGGAAAGTCAGGTGAAGTGTCCTGTAGTGATGGGAACGGCAGTTCTTTTTACTGAACTGAATCTCTAGAATCTGTTCATTAAAATGATTCATTCAAAAGATTTGTTCACCGAATTGTTCAGTACTCAGTACTCCCTGAACTGATAAGCAGTCAAACGATCCATCACTCAGTTAATAATTCAGCCCTGAGGTTCACATTATCTTACTGAGGGACGGTGCGTTCAGGGATTATAGTACACAATCATTCGCGTGAGACACAGTGCTGCTCTGAGTGGTATACATGCACTAAATTTATTACACGGTGAAAGTGTCCTCCCTGCACAGTAAAATCACTTAACATGATGCTACACGGATGTTAGCAGCACAGGGCTTATTTTAGCAGTACAGTTACTGAATGTGAATCATCTCCTCTGCCCTGGCTGAGTGAGAGACACAGCGCCATTTTCAGTACAGTACCTGAACGAGAATCACGTCCTCTGCGTCAGTTCTCTGTGTGCAGTAGGTTCGCGAATCATAAACGAATCACAGCGCGAACGAGAATCACGTCTTGACAGTTCTCTGTGTGAGTCGCGGCAGTTCCACTCCCGACCGGCATGATCGCGGCTCAGCTCAACTGAACTGAGAAAGGAACGAATCAGTCCATGAAGTGATCATGTTCACTTCGTTCACTGAAAAGATTCGTTCGTTCGAATGACACGTTCGCAACTGACACAACACTAGTGTCGTAACGTTAGTCCACAAAAACATTTCTGGAGCTTCACGACAAAACAGCGTTGAAGCTGAGGCAGCTGGAGGACTTGTTTTAAAACTTAGAAAATGAAGCCTGGCATAGCTATAAATAATAGTGAGAGAATGGAAAGAACAATATAAAATTGTCTGTTTTGTCTTTTTTGAGGCTGCATCTTGTCCTTTGGTGGAAGGTCTGAACCTGCAGGAAGCGGACAGCATGCTGCAGCTGCTGTGTGTTCCCTCTCAGCACCGCACCGACATACTGGCATGGATCTGCAGCAGGTACAATAGCTACATAGAACTTCACATCCGTCCTCATCTATCAAAAAAAGTTTGGTATGAATATTAACTAATCCCTTTACCTATCTTCATCTGCCAATTTTACAGTATCAACCCAAATGTCGGCAATCACAAGCCAATGTCAGTGAGATCCAAAGACCCAGATGTTTTGGCTAAAGGTAACATTAGCTAACTTTCCTATAGTCCTACAGTCCTGCATGTGTTTTGTGTCTTACCATACTGATGTGGTTTGTTTTTGTTCCAACAGAAATGGCTGTGTTTTGGCAGGAGCTGATGCTTTGCAAAGCAGATGACCTGAACCTGATCACAAAGGTTGCAAAAACATAGTGTGGATGCAAACACTTACAAATGTAGATATATATTATCAGACTAAGCTTAAAATGTCATGTTTTGTAAGTACAACTTGTCAAACCGTTTTAAACAGGGTGAAGCAAGCGTTTACAGGCAGCTTCAGTTCTTGGAGCAGCTTTTATCACTTGTCTCTGGCTGCAAGAAGTCTGCTGGGCCTGGTACAGATGCAGAGATGCTGCTGAACGAGCTCTATGCTGCTGAGAATCTGCCTCACCTTTCACAAATGCTAAAACCCACACTTGACCCCTGGCCTGCACACATCAAGTATGTATGAGTTCTTTGATTATCCTGTTTTACACATATTATATCAGGTCCTAATGCATCAAGCAGCAGCCCCCAGGGCTGAAAATCGAACACGGCAGTTTCCAAATTGACCACTATTAAAAGTGGATTTATCTTCACTCTCACTCCTCAACCTGGCTGCAGCAACACACTGCAGAAGTGCTTAAATCTGCTGTAATGCACTGTAATTATCTCCTTTTGGCTGCTGAATGGAGGACAAATACTCTGTGAATGAAGAAGTAGGAAAAAAATAAATGGACATCTTGTTTTGTGAAAAATTGATCAGAGTCCATGGTGATTTTGGCTTTGGTCAGAACTAGTGTTAAACTGAACACAGACAACTCACACCCTCAGTAGCTTTTCGTGGCTGTGTATATGTGCGGTAAAGTATTCTGTCTGTTTGGGAAAATAAAGCATTTAGTCAAACTTAAATGTCCAAATTATCCCAATGACATTTTCTTTCTGTTTTAGCATAACTAACGTGTCAGCATTACCTAGCATGGTAGTTTCCAGTTAGGTGGGTGTGTTTCAATAACCAGGCTTCATTCATCTTATGCTCCATCTCTGTGCCAACTCTTGGATTAGCAAGAGTCAGGTGGAGTCAGGCACTGCCAAGATGGCAACAGCCAGTACCATCCACATTCAGAATCAGAATCAGAATCAGAATACTTTATTAATCCATTATTGTTCCATATGCTCCGTGCAAAATAGGATAGAAATACAGCATGAGTGGAAACAAGAGGTAAAGAAAAAGATATAAATAAACATTAAAATAGACAAAGAAATAAAATGAAATATACAATAAAAAGTAGACAATCTGGAAATATATACAGTGAAATAGTTAGTGTTGAAATGAGAATGAGTGATTATAGTTTGTTTGTTTTGTTTTTATAAATAGCCATTAGAGCGTTGTGGAGAGGGTGAGAGCCGTACTTGGCTGGGTGGGAGGGTGAGCTTCACACTGGCTCTTTTATTAGCCTGCAGCATCAGTGTCTTGGTTGATCTCCTCTCCAGCCTGTCTCACTGCTGTTCCTTACCTTACCTTGCAGGTCTCTACAAAAGGGTACCAAGTTATCTTCTACATCTGGTAAGCCCAGAGGAGAAGAGGCTGTTGATGTCTCCACCCTTTTACAGCAGACTCAGTCAGCACTGGAGCAGCTACAGTCAGAGGTATGGTGTTCATGTGGTTGTCGATGCCTGCACAAAATAGAGCCTTTAATTGCTACAGGGTGTCAATTCTGAAATGATTACCACGTCAATTGAAAATCTTTGTTACACATTGTTCTATTTTGAAATATTATAATGCACAGACCCATAGATTTGGTCTTGGCGTGTTGATAGTAATGAGTGCTATCTGTTTGCTGTGTTCTTCTCTTTCTGCCCTCTGCTCTCCTCAGTGTGACTTTCTGAACAATGAGGCCCAGAGTCCTGGCGTTTTCTCTCCAAGCTCGTTGCGTGTAGCAGCGTGTGACCTCCAGCGATTGATGGCTACTTTCAGCCATGTTTTCGAAACTGACATGAGAGACTACTGTGGCAGAGAGCCCCCCAGCTTCAGCACAGATACTGACATCTTCCAGAGAGTACACCATCTACTGCTGGCCTTTATCACGGTACTCACACATGTGGGAAATGGGGGGGCTAACATTCACACACAAAAATCTGTCCCAGCACAAGCTTGACACTTTCCCCTCTTGTGTGTCTTTCTTAGGAATTGGACATGCTAAAGGAAGTATCAGATGCTTCTGTGTCCATGAATGAGGGTGTTACCCAGCTACAGATGCAGCCTTGCTTTCAGAGCCTAGGAGAGAAGCACACGTTATGTAAGTAAAAATTTGCTTTCACATGCACAGTTAAACATAAACGCTTTGGTTGTAGTTATTAGACTTATTTTTAACCACTCAAGATTTTACTTTATTATTGTTGTTGTTATCTTATGTTACAAACTTTAGTCATGGCAAATCTGTAAGGACATTTTCTTTGTGCATAACAACATAAACTGATGTCCAGACGGAATAGTTTCCTTTTATAATCCACTATATCACAATTCCAGTGGGTCAGAAGTTTACATACAATATGCTTACCATGCCTTAGAAAATTCCAGGAAATGATGTCACATTTTAAATAGTTTCTGACAAATTGACATAATTTCAGTCAACTGGAGGTGTACCTGTGAATTTAGACTTAGACTTTATGTCCTCTACAATGCAATTTGTGGTACAGCACAGAACTGACAGACACACTGAAAACACATCAGGCAAATTAACAATAGCATCACATCATCAGTAGCTGCCATCATCAATGTCATCACAGTCCAGGTAGCATGTCAACAATACTCATAGAAATTAACAGTTATTAAGCTGTACATTGCATAGCCCCTGTATCTAATCTTTTCTGGGCCCATTTTGATAGGACCTGTTTGATACAAGCATTAGACTCAGCCACAAAAACTACAATATGAAAGTCTAAGGAGCTCAGCATTGATCTGAAAGAGCCCATTGTTGATTTGAACAAGTTAGGAAAGTCATTTGGAGCCATTTCAGAGAAGTTACAGGTCCCAAGATCAACTGTACAAACAACTGTGTATAAGTATAAAGTGCACGGCACAGACGGAGCACCTTAAAGCTTGTTCTGAAGTTTACTGCCGATCATCACATGGACAAAGAAAAAACCTTCTGGAGAAATACTTTGTGGTCAGGGGGGAACAAAAACTGAGTTGTTTGACCACAATGAGTAGCAATATGTTTGGAGAAGCGTCAGTTGAATAATGAAGAAGAAGAAGAAGAATTATCTCCGAATTCTTCAGGACAGCCTCAAATCATCAGCAGAAGCCGACAGATTCAGTTGAACTTCACCGAGTCACTTTTTCAGAGGACCTATTGATTAATTACTGAACCAAACTTTATGAATGTTGTTTGTGTTCCACTCATTTCATCACAGAAAAATGAGAGCTGTGGAAATGATTGGAACTGAAAACTGCCATTATACACGTTATTTAGAAGTGGATGGAAACTTTTCACCACAACTGTATCTACAGTAAAAGGAGTCCTATATCTACTCCAGGTGAAAGGCCACTGAATAAGGAGGAAGCCACTGCTCCAAACAGCTATAAAAAGCCAAACTTTGGTTTGAAACTGCATATGGGGACAAAAATGTGACTTTTTGGACAGATGTCTTCTTGTCCGATTAGGTGTGGGGGCAGCATGTTATCAGGGTGCTTTGCTGCTTTGAGACTCATTCGTTCACAAAATAGACAGCATCATGAAGATGGAGAATGATGTAGATATATTTGAGGCAACATCTCAAGACATCAACCAGGGTGTTAATGCTTGGTTGCAAATGGTTCCCCAAATGGTCAATGAGTCCAAGAATACTGTCAAAATTTTTGCAAAATGGCCCATGGTCAACAAAAGTCAATTAATCATAGAGGCCATCAGAAAGCCCTGGCCCCTATCCAAAAGGAAATTTCAGGGCAGAACTGAAAAAATGAACGTATAAGGAGGCTTGCTAACCTGGCTCACTTCCTCCAGTTCTGTCTGTGGGAATGGGCTACAATTCCAGCAACTTATTGTGAGAAATTTGTGACCTAAGTCAAAAAGCAATGCTTAAAAAAGTGCATGTAAACTCCTGACCCACTGCAATGTTATGAAAGAAATGCAAGCTGAAATAAAACAGTCGCTCCACTATTACTATAATGTTTAACAATCTTAAAGTAGTGATCCTTCCTGGCCCAAGACAGGGAGTGGTTACTAAGATCAAGTGTCAGAAGTGTCAGGACAGTTTATGGAGACGTCCTACCTCAGCTGTATGTTTTGTTGCATTTTCATTTTCGTTTCACGTTGTGTTCTTTTTCCAGAGGATCAGCACGTGGATCTTACCAGGAGAATCTCTCTGCTTTATTCCTGATGGCATCTCTCACATGAAGTAGTACAGACACCTGTTTAAACTTCAAACCATCAGGGTTAATGTTGAGTGGCAGCTGATGTGTTAAAACCTGAAGCATCAAACAGAACTTTTGCCAAATATTAGTGTTGGACTTGACAGAGGTTGACCACTGTTGCTCAGATAGACATTTAGCAGATATGCACTCATCTTTGTGTATTTGCTGGAGTCGTGCACCCTGTTTGTTATTCTAATGTCAGACTGATGTGTTGGGCAGGTTTTGTGTTATCATTCACACTGTACTGGCCATGTATTCCATGTAGTAACATGAACTGCACTACAGTAAAAGCAGAAGGGGTCAATATCTATTGAGATGGGAGGATAATGAGAATTCAGCATTCCTCCTCTATCATCTGAACATGTTACCTTTGCTGGACTCAATATAAATGTGCATATTGTATCACTGAATAAATGTATGTTTTAAACTTTAGTTGTAATTCCACCAGGTTTCATATTGTCAGGTGTCATCTATTATTATTATATTTTTTCCCCCTGTCTCTGCAAGGATCAACCAAAACATATCCACTTTGATAATCAATCGATTGTGAAGTAGTTATTCCAAGCTTTGGATAAAATGGGAAAGAAAGGCTGTGCCCTGCAGACTGATCAGTCGGTCAACTGACAGTCCAACAGTAGATGATATATATTGTCTGATACAAGGTGAGATATATTGCAGAAGATGGATGGGGTAATTTATTATTAAAATCATAGTGAGGTTTTCCATTTCTCAATTATCATCGCAAAAAGTGTTTTACCAGCTGATATATTTATAGCATTTTTTCACTCCCTTGATTCAGTATAGGTGCCAACCCCACCTATCAACTGTCAGTTGGGCTCTAGCATGTAGCATACAGAACTTCCATATTAAACACAGAACAGGCAGTGAATTATTCTTTTTTTAATGTTGCATTCAGAACACAGTAATGTACATCGTTTGACAACCTATAATCCCAATACTTAAAGAGTTCTCTGGTATAAACACCACATCACAATCTGCCCCTCCATATGGTCTGACGAGGTCTTGAAGTAACCTCACAGGATCTCACAGGACAGTCTTTCAAGGTTTGGACATGTCAACATGTCCAAGTAAGGGCTGAGATGTAGTCCTCTCCGTGTCCATCAGTCCTCTGAGCAGGATGCTGTGACAGTGCTGGAAGCTCAGTTCCCCCTCATCACTTCAGTCAGAAGCCTTTGCGGACCAACCATTCCTTCAGCTCGTCTTCGAAATGACCTTTGACCCTCAGGGTCATGGTGACCTCATTGACCCGCGTGGGTAACTCTTTCCCCGTCACCTCCATCAGGTACTGCTTAACGTCCTTCTCCAATGCCCAAATATCCCCCTCCACTTTCCGCACGAGCGTTGTCCTGCGGTTGCCGTTGGTCATCTCCGTGTAAACCGGGATGTTGTGCATGCGGGAACGTCGGATCATGTACGGCAGAGTCGGCGGTGAGTCTGACGGAGGGGTCCAGCCGGACGGGGTTGGACCGGCGTGTTTAGGCGGAGAGGGGACCCGCGTCGGGGGAATGAGCCGCTCTACGAACTTGTATTCCTCCGTTGACTCTAATACACCCGTCTTTTTTTCACCTGGAGCAGCGTGATGAAGACATCTGAGCCCGACAGCGGCGGCAGGAGGTCCCGGTGTCCGGCTGGGTAGGCTGAGGGCCAGCAGCGTCCTGCGAACTGCAGAGGTCTTAAGTATGACACGGGCCGCCATGTTAGTAAGTAATGTAAGCAGCTGACCCGGATACAGTCAAGACCTTCCTGTTGACTGAAGTCCCGCCCCGTCGGTTGAACCTCATAGGACCTTATTTCAGAATAAATGTGTCTGGCAGTGAGTGGAGAGAGACAAGTCACTTATTGACCCCGCATGAATTGCGTCATAAATCGCACACATGATTATTGTGAATTTAAAAGACCTTTTTTTTTTTTTTTAATACAGGTGCAAATCAACACTGCAGACAAGAAATATAAACAGACATAACTATACCAAGAAAAAAGAGAGAAAAAAATAAAATAAAATAATCACAGAAACAAAACAACAAAACAAATAAATAATGATGATAATAATAATAATGATAATAATAATGCAAAGCTGTATATTATATATACATACATACATACAACATAACTTAATATAATATGATATATATATTAAAACATAGTTTTTCATTATGGGAAAATTTCAGTTTGCTATCAAACGAATGAAATATCAGAGAGTGAAAATAAATCATTATAGAGACTACACAGCCAACAGTGTCATTAGTGACGTTGTCAGGATACACACACACACACACACACACACACACATTTATGTTACCTTAGTTTAAGCAGACGGAAAGATGTCAGCCTCTCATCTGCTAACAAACCCAGTCAAGTAAAAAAACTAACATGAAGTGTAAATGTATTTCTTTTCTTTGGCAAGTGACCATGGTATAAGCGGGATAATGCCCTTCGAGGTGTCCATAATCAGGAATTAATGGACTTTGCGGAGGCCTAAGAACTGTTGGGCATTAACCCTCACTTAACACCTACAGTATAAAAAGTGAAGGACTACAACAGGACAAGGCAAGGTTAACACTCTCTCTAAATATATGAATATGAATATGCCAACCATCATTATCGCCATCTTGTTGCTGCTATTTATATTCATCAAAATGCAAATCAAAAGATGCACCACAGAATTATTTCCTCTGTGTAATGGCTTTATGTATGTTTATAGCCTACACAGTTTGTTCTATGTTTGTGTGGAATGAAGGCATTACAAACTACTGTTTCGTTTTGCAACCCTGTGTTGTACAATAACACATCTTCTTGTTGCCTTGATTTGGTTTAAACTTTCAAAGCAATTGCAGTTAAACACCCAATGTAAAGATGTGTGTGCATTTTGCATCAAAATGTGTAAAAACAACCAGATCTTTTGTTACCTATTTTGCTGAATGTGTTTACTTATATTATCCCAATTGTCTCCAACAATGTTCAAAGCCAGTGGAATCCACACATTTACTCAGGGTATAACTGCATTTTGTGTTGTTGCCTGTCACCACTTCGATAGGAAAGTTGGTGAATTTTGCGAGATAAAACCTGAAGGCATTACCACATCTGTGAATGTTTCTGCATCACATCATATCACTTTTCCTGTGGCAAACTGAAGGTGGTAAATTCATTGCTTCCCTCATGTTTTTACACCATCTGGTGGTGGGTGCATTGAACAACATGTACAGCAACACCAACAGGCGAAGACTCCCCTGTGCATGAAGATAATTAATGTAGTCTTCTGTTTGTCTCATTTTAAAGGCTCTGTCCAGAAAACCATTAATTTAGCACAGAGAACATATATTATTTTCCTCTGGTCTGAGTATTCCATTATCCAGTGGTTCCCAGATGGTAGGTAATCCCTAAATGGACCACCTTGAGATGATAGCAGGTGAACCATGGTCCCAACAGGTGAGACTGGATGATATTCTAATCCTAATATATCATTCTTATTAAAAAATCCTATTTTGGCAAATGTTTCACATTAGCAAAATCTGATGCATGTTACATCTACTTAACATCCAACTGGCAAGTCTTTGGGTTTCGCTGTTATTTTTTCAAGTGGTAAAATGTGAGTTAATTAACTCATTACATCACATATTATGACAGACAAAAGATGAAATTATGAAAATCTTTTTAATGAAAATAGTCATTTATATTTCACACTTTGATTTGTCAGCACTATCAGAAACAAAGATTTTTGAAGTGAGATCTCTCAGCAAAGCTTTCAGGGCATCAGTGGGGTTGTTATAGTAGAATAACTGACAGGACGGGAGCCTGCTGAGGATAGGTGTGTGTTTGTATTGTAAAAGCAGACAAATGTGGTAGCATGTCTTTGGGGCAGGGCCTTGGACAATGATGCAGTCAATGGAAATTGAAGATGCTGCGGAGTGAGCCCTCCAGCTGAGTCCTTTATTCAACACCTTTCATGAACTCCAGGAACTCTGTCAGAGAGAGGAAACTCAATGTCAGTGTGTGAAACTAATACAGCTTCTCCCCAGATTCTCAGTCTGCAGAGGGGCTGTGAAATGTGAGTTAAGACAGCCCTCAAGACTGCAAGCTAGTGAAGTCTGCACATAGGATGCCACCTTTGACTTGTCAGCAGAAAAAGCACAGTTGTGAACAATAATGTTAACAATGGCTCCATTTCTGTTAAGTCATGTCAGTGAATCAGAATGCACAATCCCAGAGCCCTAGAATTAGCCCATCAAGATGGAATGCAGCCATGTGCTTTTCCTGTAGCCTTGACAAGTCAAAATGTCTGCAGTGAAAAGAGCCTATTGTCTATATATAAGTATTGTTTGTAGGATTTTCAGCATTCAGTTGGTGTGGTGTGCTTCTAATGGGCTAGCTCACTTACCATCATAATCAATTTTCCCATCGTTGTTTTTGTCTCCATCCTTCATCAGCTCCTCAATATCATCTTCTGTGATGGACTCTCCAGTGTTAATCAGCATGGCCTTTAGCTCTTCTAAGTCTATGTAGCCATCTCCATTCCTTAAGCAAAGACGAAAGAATCAGTCCTCTCATCTGGGATTTGTGCTGAGTTGAAATCTAACACGTAACTGCTCTGTGTGTTTGCTGTGCTGACCAAATCATTTCTCTCTATCACACACTCTATCATCATGAGACGGTACATTGTAGTGAAGTTTGAGATATTGATCTTCTATGAGCTTTGTTTGACTTTCATGATACTTCCGACATAAGTGTCAGTGGAAATCTGGAAATTTCTGATAATAACTTTATGATGGTCCTGTGGATTTTGAAGGGGCACTGCGGAGTGTGTCAACAGAAACTTACTTGTCAAACATGCGAAACAGTTCAGCCAACTCCTCCTCTGATTTTCCTTTGCTCTCCTCCTTCATGCAGCGGACCATCATAACCAAGAACTCATCAAAATCTACTGTGCCGCTGCCTGTGAACATACACCATAAAGACTCCAGAAATCTATATCATATGTTTGCAGTTTTTTTACCTCCAAAAACTCTCCTTACATTAACACTGGAGTTGCTTTAAGTCATTTGATTTCATGCCATAAAACAAACATGCTCATGATGTGACTGGCTTAATGATGCTGACATACCATCCTCATCCACCTCATCAATCATCTCCTGTAATTCTTCAGGGGTGGGATTCTGTCCCAGCATCCTCATCACCTTTCCCAACTCTTTGGTGCTGATGCAGCCATCCTCTGCATCCTGGATGAAGATGTCAAATGCAGCCTTGAACTCTGAAAAGGACACAACAGCTGTTACTGTCTGCCAAGCAGATCGGTACTAAAGTTACTTGGAACTACAAACCAAGAAAACACGTAGAAATGCTTCCAGGGCCCGGCTAAAACTGAAGGAATGTGTCATGCTTTGGTAATCAGGTCTGTAATTTCCCTAATAATGTCCCAGGAGGTCATGGAAAGAATTGTATTTACGATTTCATTCTGATAAAGGCTGTAATATATGATGGTTTCACTGCATGATTATTGTGGTTAAACAAATACACATCTCAAATTGACATGATAATTAGTTGTACATTAATATGTGATTCTGAACACAGCCTATGCCTTGGAGTGGGAGCGGACGAGATGACATGGCAGGTGACGGGATACAGGTGATGTGACACCCAGAGCTAGCTGGTTGGCATGCTAACTCCAGTCAACATCTCTGCAACACAGTATGTAGACATCTTTTTCTCCCAGAATCATGTGTCTCTATTTGAATTTAGAGCGGGGAACTGAGATCTGATCAAACGTGGTCTCTCTAGATGCATGTTGAAACACATGGTGTGAACTGATGAACACTTCTGCTCCCTTGACAAATGTCACGAAGGACCCACAGAATTTTTTTACAGGAATTATAATTTAATTCCACTATAATTTAAGAATATATTCATTATAAGAATTGTTAATTTCAGTATAAATAATATTGACTAGTAGAAAATATTAATCAATGTTCTTCAAAAATGACACTAGCACGCTATCAATATACAATCTACGTAGATTCAATTTCAAGTTATATGGAAACTTCAAAAATTACGTAGGCTAATTCTCAATAAAAAAGAAATCAGAGACAATCAGACTCTTAAACTTAAGCACTAAAAAAAGAATTGGAGAAATGCTCAAATTAAGCTACCTTTACCTTTTCTTTTTTACTTGACTATACTTACCAAAACATGAAGTAGGTCTACAGACTAGCCTTGCTTGATCTACATGGTAATCTTAGGCAAAACATTGCATAGTTGAAAACCCTCATCATTTATCCATTCTGTAGATGCACTCTCTACACAATAAAATATAAATTATGGTGTGTGTTCATATTTAATTTCATTGTTCTTGTTTAAATTGTGGTATTGTTACAGTTTGCTAATTCAGATTTGCACAAGTGTTAATAGCAGTAGTATTCATACTTGTAATGTTGAGTACTTTCAGTAGAAATACATATAGAAAAATAAATGCAGACAATGGTAGTAATAAAAACAATAACAAGTAGTTTTCCTCACCATTTTTCTGCTCCTCAGTCAAGTTCTCAACCTTAAGGGAAACAAAGTCAGGACAAAGTCAGGATAAATACTGCATTTATATATCTATATCTATCTATCTATCTATCTATCTATCTATCTATCTATCTATCTATCTATCTATCTATCTATCTATGTATCATATCTATCTATCTATCTATCTATCTATCTATCTATCTATCTATGTACCATATATATATATATATATATATATATATATATATATATACATACGTACACATATTTATGACCTGACTGTCAAATCGGGAGGTGCAAGGGATGGTGGTTGAGTCACAGACGAGAAGGCTGAGGAGCTAGATCACTGAGATTGTGTTTCAACATTTGTAGCAGGGCACCAGCTGAAAGACCTTGGGATGATTTCCAGCCATGTATGTTGTGACAGAAATCGGATATTTTGGATGAGAACTCAGTCCATCTCCAGTGGCGTGGCATCCAAAACAGCTGTTTTACACCAAAACATGATTGTCCTAACCATAACCAAGTTTTTTTGTGTCTACACCAATACACACAAAAAGTGCAGGGCTATTACACCATAAAACAGAAAATGAACCATAAGAAACATGACGTTGCAACATAAAAAAGCGTAAGGCTTAACATATCTGTAGTTTGTAGAATCATACAGTGCATTGGCACCATTAATTCTGGGAACTGGGCTTACTGATGAGTCAGAGTAGGACTTCAGCTAAGCAGCTACAGTATACTGTTAATCTCAGCAATGACAGCAATGTCACACTGCCTTCTTCGCTTACTATTCTTGTTTTGTGGGTACAATAGGTGGGGTGGGGGTGTGTTTTAATAGCCATCAGCTGTCCCAGTGTCCCTGTCACTCTGCGCTCTGTCTCGCCTTAGCACTTCCATTGTTTCTGTGTCACACAATTTACAGGAACACACTCTATTGTTGGGTTTTCTCATTATTTTTGATATCTTTTATTCATTTATTTTTTTTATAAAAAGGCTGTTTCATTGTATTTTCTCAAAAATTGTTTCAAAGTTGTCTTCACACTGATGATTTAATATTGTTGTGGATACATACTTAATAAATACTTTTTTTTTTAAACAAAAATGTACCACTCCATTGTCATTGTTTTACAGCACTCATATCCACCACACAAAAAACAAAGGATATGTCAAGATCACTAAATCTTGTTGTATTGCATGTACTGCACAGACCTCCAAACTTTATCAAACGTGCCCTTATAATTTCATGCAACACAGTGTGTTGTTTTTGTATGTTTCTACCTTTTTATTGTTGCTGAAGCACAACAAACAAGGACCTGATCTGTACCTATTAGTTGCTTTAGAAATCAATGTAAATTTATTCAGACAGAACAAAACAGCAGAGTATCATACTTGGTCGAATCTTTACTCACCGCGGCTTTATATACATCATCCATGGCTGCTGTTCCTTCCCTTCCTCTGACACACCACTGCACTCACTACTGCCCTCAGATACAGGACAAATACAGCCAGCAGTGACTGCCTTGGTCTTTATTGTTGGAGGAGTGTGATACTAAAAAAGTCTCTTGACCCATCCCCCAAAATACGGAGGAGATAGAAGGAGGAGTAACAGAGAGAAATATCTATAAATAGGAAACAGCAGTAGCCAACCAACAATAGTGGATGACTGACAGCAGCACCCTGAGTGGAGATGCTCTCTTTAGGGCTTCATGTTGTCTCTGTGATCAGCTCAGCTCGTATTAATGAAACTTATCATAATTTTTTCTTCTGTTCTCAGAATTCACCTCTCCTGCCATACACACCCCAGATACAGTATTTACAAATTTGATCAAAAAACACATGTAATTTTGTGACACCTGTATCATCATATTTAGAATAATTACGGTTTATAGGTTTCTGAAGAGCCAGAGTGAAGCTCAAAGTGGGTTGTACTGGCCATCCCTATCTTGGCAGTACCTGACACTACCTAACTCCCATCCAGTTAAAAAAAGAGGTGGAGTTTGGGTGGAGCTCAAGGGAGTCTGCTTAGTTAAACAAGGCCAGATAGCTTTAAGCTACCAAGCTAGCTAAGGCTAACAAGCTATCTGTGTTCATGCATAAAGAGAAGTGGATTTCCTCTCACATTATTCACACAAGGTTTATTTGCCCCAAACAGACAGTACATTTGCCGCAAGATAGCTCACAACAACCTGCACTGAGGTTGTGTTTGTCGGTGTTTGTGTTCAGGTTTCTGTCAATACATGTCAACACACGATCATGGCGCCCCCATGAGGCTAATGTGTTTGTTGTTCCACTTTTGAATGCCGACTTTTGTTCTTTTTTGTGTGTTTTTTTGCTTTCTCTGCAGTGCACACATCCCATGCACTGCTACCATACAACAGACAGGTATTGCTGGATATTGCCAACTCACACAGTCATTTTGATTTTACTGGCTTTGTACTACTGGAGCACATTGTCTGCCACCACCACCGCCAAAGGAAGGCACAGAAGCACCAAGTTCGGGTGAGCTAGCTGACCCCAGGAGAGCGCTGTGGAGACGGCGATGCAAGCAAGGCAAGATGGGAGGGCTCCATGCAAGGCTAAAAACTTGTGCCAGCCAACCACCGCTACCCAGCATTTTGCTAGCTTACGTGCGGAAAAAAAGCTGGATGAGCTAAGAGCCAGGATTAGAAGGCAGCGGGAAATAAGAGCGTGGTGCACTCTAATCTTCACTGAGACCTAGCTTTCAGACAGTGCTATTCAGCTACTGTGTTGTGTTTTTGGCTGTGTGTTTACATCTCCCAGCGAGCTAACTCCACGGCAGCACTCAGCAAACCCCACAGCGTCATCAACGCGCAAGAGACGGACTCTTCTGTCAGCTTACAGGACTATGCTGAGTACGTGACTGCGTATATTAGCACTTAGTATGGTGGGCACGACAGCAACATACATTCAGTCAGGTACATCACATGCTGCATGCTCACTGGCTTGCATTTAGACTGGGCAATGAGACAGAGTCCAAAGCTGTAAGTATGGACTGGAAAAAGCCATCACAGTAGCCAAAAGGCAGTACAGAAAGAAGGTGGACGGTTTCTATTCCACTGCTGACTCTGGGTGGATGTGGCCCACAGCACATCACAGACTGCAGGACCACCACCAGCACCACTAGCTCCAGCCTGCCGGATGACCTCAATACCTTTAACACCCACTTCGAGACCCCCAGCCACACCACAGAGATGAGGCAAATACACACCGGGACCCCTCATCAGACCAGGTACACAGAGTCCTGAGGAAGATCAGTCCCCACAAGGCAGCTGGACCAGACAATATCCCTGGGAGGGCTCTCAGAGCATGTGCCAACATTCTTTTTGATGTTCTCACTTCAATCTTCAACCTTTCTCTCAGCCATGGAACTGTTCCGTCCTGCTTCAAGACCACAACTATCGTCCCCCTTCCCAAGAAGAGCCCACCCACCTGCCTGAATGATTACAGACCGGTAGTGCTCACTCCAGTCGTCATGAAGTGTTTAAATGAGTGGCGCTGACCCACATTCAGAGCGGCATACTGGATCCCCTGGACCCCCTGCAGTATGCGTACTGGCCCAACTGATCCACCTCAGACGCTGTGGCTGCTGTTCTCCACTCTTCCCTCTCCCACCTGGAAAATAAAGACTCCTACATCAGGACACTCTTCGTGGACTACAGCTCCACCTTCAATATGGTCACCCTCTACAAACTCACAGACAAACTGTCTATACCTGGTCTGCAACCCATCTTCTGTGACTAGATCCTAGACTTTTTGACTGGCAGGCCCATGTCTATCAGGATTGGTAATTGGACTTCAGCCAGCATTATTACAAATATTGGCACTCTACAGGGGTATATCTTCAGCACCATCCTCTACACCCTGTTCACCCATGACTGTGTCACTTTCCAAAAGGACAACATCATCCTAAAGTTCGTGAATGACAACGCAGTGATAGGATGCATCACTAGCTCGGACGAAGTGACCTGCAGGAGCGAGGTGGCCAGTCTGGTGTCATGGTGTGAGGACAGCAACCTTACCCTCAACACAGACAAGATGCAGGTCTCTTAACACCACACAGCTGGTAAAGAGGGCCCAACGGTGGCTGTGTTTTCCGAGGAGGCTGAGGAAGTTTGGCATGTCGCCTGAGGTCCTCAGCAACTTCTACAGCTGCATTGTTGAGAGCATCCTGACCAGCTGCATCACCATATGGTACAGCAGCACTTTGGACACCTGCAGAGAGTGGTAAAGACTGCTGAGAAGATCACCAGGACTCCACTGCCCTCTCTGCAGAGCATCTACCACCGCAGAGTCCACAGGAGAGCTGCCTCCATCTTCAAAGACCAAACCCACCCCCAACCAACCCACCCCCAACACGGATGGTTCACACATCTGCCCTCAGACCAGAGGTACAGAAGTGTTCAATCCAAGACCACCAGACTAAAGAACTCTTTCTTTCCCACTGCCATCAGACCCCTAAACAGCCGATAGGAGTTTAATCTACCTCATAACTGTCCCGACTGTTTACATTTTGCACGCATGCATAATTGCACTCTCAGATTTGCACTGTTTTATTATTATTATTGTTGCTGCTTTTTTCTTTATTCATCCCATGCTGCCTTGTAAAATTGCTATATTTTGTACATTTTTGTTGTATATATTTCTTTTTACATTGATGGCATTCTATGGACAGCAAATGAAGCATTTCAATGTACAGAGAAACATGTTTCCTTACTGTGCATATGACATTAAACACTTTGAATCAGGAATCTTGAACACTCACCAGGTGCTAGATCTGGATTTCCTAGATGTCTTTTATTTATCCTGCTGTGTCTATTCTTTTCCCATCACTTCTCTGTACACTCATAAAATATATTTCAATCCACTCAGCAGTCAAAATACAAAAGTACAACCCAGCAGTGGATAAGGGCATTTCTGGGGCCTGTTGCTGCAGACACATTGAAAAAGAGAGTAACAATAAATCCACTACTTATTCCCAGCTTAAAAAAACAAACTCTGTTCTCTCTTCAACTTTGGGTGTTTGTTTCTCCAGTAGCTCCTAGCTCTTCCCACAACCTGAATATTAGTGACTGGAATTTGCTGACGTGAAGCTGAGCTTCTGACTAATGTCACACAAAGGGGCCACAGTCTTAATTATGAGAAACGGTGAGCCTTAGAAACCAGCCTCAAATGTCCATTTGAAGAACTGCAGTTTTTGGTACTGCCATGTTGGCTTAATTTTTATCCCTTGTAGTTGCTGTTCGGGGAAGACAATATGTTATAAATGTGGATAATAAGCCAGCCCTCATCAGAAAAATGACTGTGCAGGTTGACTGTGAAAGCAACTCATTATGACCCATATTTACACTTTGTTGTTGGGCTGCGACCTTATGGGGCTGTAGTGCTAATACATGTCCTTAACGACTCTGTAAGGTCACTCCCACATAGGGTTTAAAAGCCTGCACCTCCCCTCCAGTTAGTTAGAACTAAAAAAGCCTCTTGAATGAGGTGAAACATCTTCAAGGAGCTCTTAGAATTACCATGACCTTGATGAATGAAAACCTTCATCAACATTGTTAACCTCAGTTGTTCATAAGAATGTTTTTTTTGAAGACACTGAAATTCCCTTTTACACAGTTGTACATAAACATATATAGTAAATATATGTAGCAACATAATACAAAATGAAGAAAAAGACAGTAGTCTGTCTAAAATGTCACTACTCTGAAATTTTGGCTCTGCATTGTGTGACTGATTTTTAAGGCTAATACAAATTGTCGATATTTAGGGTTTAAAAATAGAATGAAGCAAATATTTGCCATATTATTTTTTTTTTTAAAAACATGAACAAATAAACATTTTTGATAAGGATCCCTTTAACAATATTGACAAAGATACAGCACGTACTGAGCATGACATATACAGCGTAAAAATAACCTTGCCACTGCTTCACTGACTAAGTAATGGCAACACTTTCTTTATATTTTCTTATGTACTGACCTTTATTTTCCACCTGATAACAGTCATATGCTGAAACACACATATCTGCAATATGCTAATATCATATGTCTATTCATCAGGAAGGCTAAATGGTACTCAGGGCAAAGTGAAGGATCTGTTGGAAATCCCTGCCAACAATTGGAGTGGCATCACATTGCATGCTTGTTAGGTCACTCATATCAATTTCACCATAAACATGTAAGCTCTCCATATTTAAACATTTTGAAGAGGCAGCCATTCTGGTGATATTGAAGGAAATTAAAGGTTTAGTTTTCATAACTGCATATAATTGTACTTATTTACCATGCCCCAAGTATAGAGAGGAGTCAGATGTCTACATGACAATACATACACGGATAGGGCTATTTTGATCGTGTGTCCTTGGCTGGAAATAGTAGTCCTCTGCCAGTGGGAAGGGTGACAGAGGGACTATAGTAATAAATCTCTGTTGTAAGGCTAACACTATGGAGGACAGACAGAAAGCACCTGCCACTGTGCAGCAGCTGTAGAGTTAACGCAGAGGTCTAAGGTCAAGCCTCCTACTTTAACGCCATCTCTATGAAGGATACAGTGATAATTTTACTCATCTATTGTCAAAATGTATTGACAAAAATTACACAGAACTGCAGCATCACAGGGTATTGCACACTGCTTCAAGTCGGAAGATAGCTACAAATAGCATCAATAAATACTGACAAATTAATCAAATGGCAATATTAGTCTACCAGTAGCACAACCATGAGGTTGACATTTTTGTTTTTCAATCCTATTAATGTATTCCATTACTCCCGAAGTCTGCCAATATTAATCAATAAGGCAGCAAAGGAGGAAATTGAAGATGATGTAGTTAAAGAGTAAATACTCCACAAAGATAAGGGGGACGGGGACTGATGGTTGGGTCAAACAAATACAGGACTTTAGCAGGTTGCTATTTTTGGTCCAGCAAAACTCAACAGTGAGTCATTTTAACTAACATTACCTACATTTATTGTTGCACATTAAAATGAACACATTAAAAGTTTTGTTAAGTTCACTTTTAAATGAGCTACTCTGTGCTATTCTTAGTCATCAGAAACTCTTTCCCATCCATCCCCTGTCCCCAGTAGTGTTGGCATTTTAACACATGCATTACTGAAATTATGAAATTATTACATTTGTAAAGTCAAAAAACCACCTGACCCGACCCTGTGGTAGACGTCCTATACGATGACAAAATGTCTTATATGGCATACTTGACTTATCTGGAAAGCTTTATCATGTGACAGAGTTACTTTGTTTTGATCATATCCTGTTCAGCAGCTTTGTATTCCAGCCTTGCAACGTCTTCTTGGAGACTTTGTAAAATAGACCCATAATAATAAATCCAACACTGATAGTCTTCTGTGATTATTTATCCATTTTCTGTGTTGAAGACTGTTTTTGCTTTTGGCTGTACATACAGTGTTGCCCATCACGGAGTTTGTATTAAATTACAATAAACTTGAAATGTTACCCTCTTCCATTTAATAATGCCTAGTCACTCTTATCAGTGTTGTTAATTCTAGTGTGAGTTTATTACACTCCCGTTCATAATCAGTGGTTGCAAACAAATTTGTTCAGTTCACTGTTTGCAAAAAAATATGGGCACATTTTTCGCATGTTCATGCTCAAGACTGCCTACATAAAGTAATATAGGTGCATTAGTAACTGAAGTTGAATAAGTCATGTAGTTATCTTAAGCCAAACTACAATATAATTCTAAATGTAACCAAGTAGTTATAGGGCCTAAACCTAACCATCTGCAAGCATACAGCTGAGGTCTCGTATCCAACATACGCTGCAATATTTGTGTTATTTTGAGAGAGGTGATAAATGTCATTTCAGGAGCCACTGGTAGTCAAACTATTCAGTCATTTGGATATCATGATGTGTTGGGCAAACATTGTAACTGCTTAGCATCAGTAAATTTCTTCTTTGTCAGCATGTTAACATGCAGATTATCTCATCCCAGCATTTAATTAGAAAAATATCAGTAGTTTCATTAGCTAAGATCAAGAAATTTTTGACATGCATATACAATCAATAAGTCAAAGGAGATCATATAGTTTTTGTACAACAAACTAACGATACATAGCCACTACAGTCTTGGTCAAAAGTTTCCATCCACTTGTAAAGAACGTCATGGCCGTCTTCAGTTCCAGTGATCTTTACAGCTCTCATGTTTCTGTGATGGAATGAGTGCAACACATACTTGGTTCAGTACTGAATTTATTATAGGTCTTCTGAAAATGTGACCTAATCTGCTCGATCAAAAATACAATTTTGTTTTAGTTGAGGATAGAAAAGTTGTGTCAAATTGTCTTTATGGCATGGCTTCTTAACTTCTGAGTGATTATGATTGACAGGTGATGATTTTCCTCCATTTTATCTTATTCCATGTTAATAGGACCTGTTTGATACAGCCATTAAACTCAACCACAAACACTACAATATGAAAGTCTAAGGAGCTGAGCATTGATTTGAAAGATCACATCATTGATTGGAACAAGTCAGGAAAGTCACTTGGAGCCATTTCAAAGCAGTTACAGGTCCCAAGATCAACTGTACAAACAACTGTTTAAGTATAAAGTGCATGGCACAGTTGTGTCACTGCCACCATCAGAAAACACAAAATATCACCTGCTGCTGAGAGAAAACTGGTCAGGATGTCAAGAGTCAACCAAAAACCACCAAAAAGCAGGAAGACAGTTGCCAGTGTTCACAGTCAAGTGTGTTTTACATCAACATGAGTTGAGAAGCTGCCGTACAAGAAAGAAGCTCTTGATCCAGACGCAGAACCTTAAAGCTTGACTGAAGTTTACTGCTGATCACATGGACAAAGAAAAAACTTCTGGAGGAAAACTCTGTGGTCAGAGGAAACAAACACTGAGTTGTTTGACCACAGTGAGCAGCAATATGTTTGGAGGAGAGACGGCGAGGCCTTTAACCCCAAAGCTGCTGTCAGGCATGGTGCTGGTAGTATCACAGAAACATGAGAGCTGTAGAAATCATTGAAACTGAAAACTTCCATGATATACTGTACATCTTCCTAACAAGTGTATGTCAACCTTTGACCACAACTGTATATCAAGCTCAAATGCTTAGAAATGTTTACCTTACACAAAGTGACAAACAGCATTTCGTTACATAACTACAAAAGAAAACTATATCCATCATTATTATTCTATTATTATTTGTATTACATCTTTTAAACAAATTGTCTTTCAGCACATTGTTGTTACTGCAGGTAAGAGTGGGTGTTGAATAAAGTCAGATGAGAGCAGAGTTCATTCCACATGTTGGGTGAATTCTTCTGGTGCGCTTAAGGAGTGTCCCGCCTTGTTCTGGATGGCAGAGTGGATCTTTCTCAGGTTCTGTCGGACTCTGACAAACTCCATCAACTGGGCTTCCTCTCGTACTTTCTCCTCTTGTTCCTTCTCCCTCTGACAAGAGACAAGAAAAGCAGTCATATTATATATTAATGTGAAGATTGAAAAATGCATTTCTACAAGACAAGTGCAAAACAGTTATGATTTGAGAGACATATAATGACCGCCAAATGATCTGTTTAGAGTCACCCAAGCTTCCCACGTATACACACTCTCTATGTATTCTATGTTTGCTTATATTTCCTGTATTGGTTTTTGAATTCTTGTCATTTATATTTATGTATCTTGTATTTGGACTGCATTTGAAAACAGAGGATTAGAGACACTATGAAAAAGGACTTTTTTCTCGGAAGCCTGATCTTATGTGATGCATGGTATTGTTTTCACCTAGTGAGTGTCTGTGCGTGTGTTGGTGTGTCTGTCTGCATGCGTGCGTGTGTGTGTGTCATTATGGCAAAATGTGGTCCTAGAGACAATGAGGTGACTTTTTTAATACTCACAACCATCCAAGATACAGTCACAAAGTGAAGGCCAAGCATGGTCACCACTGAGTACTGATGTGAGTTATTAAAGGATTCCGTTTGAGTAAAACTGGTAAAGCCTTTCCAGCTGGTTGGAATGTCTAATTTCAATTATTTTCAACAGATTTTTCAACAACATCCTTTCATTTTCCCCTCCATTTATTACATAGTTAACACAATTTACAAAAATATCAGTGCAATATTGGACACTAAAATGTCACTCCTATTTTAGAGGAAGGAATTTGCCTTGTTGTTTGGTGCATAAAAAACAAAATTAATTACTGCAACAGTCAAGAACATCAATCAAAATAAAGCAAAATATTCTAACAAATACTATAGCTATATATACTATAAATACTATATGCTTTTAGACTTTCAAAGCTTTACAGTTTATGCAAACGTCTTCATAATGGGATGTGCAAGATTTCAAAGTATAGAGAGTATATGGCATGGCATGATGGTCAAAGATGTCAGTGGGTGTAATGTTTAGAGACAGACGTCCACTGGGGGGGCAGTTGCAGATGCACTGGAGGTGGCTGGACAGGAATTTTGTTCCTAAAAAGACAGAGGTTTGGCAGGGCATTTAGTTTAGTTCAGACACACTGTTTTAATTACAAACCCACATTCCAGTGAAGTTGGGACATTGTGGAAAACGTAAATTAAAACAGAATACAATGATTTGCAAATATTTTTCGACTTATATTAAGCTGAATTACGCTACAAAGACAAGATATTCAATGTTTAAACTGATGAACTTTATTGTTTTTTTGCAAATATTAACTCATTTTAAATTTGATGCCTGCAACATGCTCCAAAAAAGCTGGAACATCGACAACAAAAGAATAGGAATGTTGAGGAATGCTCAAGAAACACCTGTCTGGAACATTGCACAGGTGAACAGGTTAATTGGAAACAGGTGAGAATCATGATTGGGTATAAAAGGAGTAGGGATGTTTGTTTTTTTTAACCCTGATCCAATCTGAGTCATTTAATATTTAGTAAATGCAAATACCGAGTCCCGATCTGATACTTAGCCTTAACTAATAATATTTTCCTGGATAATACAGCTGCATTAAGAAAAAAGTAACTGCATCCAAGCTGTTCCTTAACAGTTTTTTTATTTTGCTGAAACAAAGCATATACTTTCATATGGCTCTTTATTATTCTGCATATGCTATTGCAAATTGGTAACATTCATACATTGTTGCGTAAAATGTATGTGTTGCTTATCTATTTCACATGCGTTCAACATCTCCTGCATTGCCTGTTTTACATGCTCTGCTGTATGAGACCCACGCTTTCAAATTTAAGTTATTCCCTCACTGCAGACATTTAATTCACAGGTATGCCAGGTGTCTGCGTTCTGCCACAAATTGTGCTCTGATGTAAAACAAAAAAAAATAAAGAAAGAAATCGGCCTCGGTTCCACGTTAAAAATTGCCAATCCCTGATCAGTGGACAAATGCCCATATCGGCCCCGATCCTGACCTGTAGATCGGATCGGGACATCCCAAAAGGCTCAGTCGTTCACATGCAAGGATGAGGCGAGGATCACCACTTTGTGAACAACCACGTGAGCAAACAGTTTAAGAATGTTTCTCATAGTACAATTGCAAGGAATTTAGGGATTTCATCATCTACAGTCCATAATATCTTCAAAAGATTCAGAGAATCTGCAGAAATCTCTGTATATAAGTTGTAAGGCCGAAAATCAACACTGAATGCCTGTGACCTTCGATCCCTCAAAACTGACGTCATTCTGTAAAGAATATTATCACATGGGCACAAGAACACTTCAGAAAACCACTGTCAGTTAACAATCTACAAGAGCAAGTTAAAACTCTACCATGCTAAGCGAAGCCATATATCAACAACACACAACACCACCCATTGGCTTCTCTGGGCTCGAGCTCATCTGAGATGGACCGGTGAACAGTGGAAAGGTGCGCTGTGGTCTGAAGAGTCCACATTTCAGATTGCTTTTGGAAATCATGGATGTCGTGTCCTCTGAGCCAAAGAGGAAAAAGACCATCCAGATTATTATCAGCGCGAAGTTCCAAAGCCAGTATCTGTGATGGTATGGGGGCATCTTATTGCCCATGGCATCATGGGTAACTTGCACATTCTGTGAAGGCACCATAAATGCTGAAATGTACATATAGATTTTGGAGCAACATATCCTGCCATCAAAGCAACGTCTTTTTCTGGGACGTCCCTGCTTATTTCAGTAAGATATTGCAGAGCCTCATTCTGCATGTTACAACAGTGTGGCTTTGTAGTAAAATAGTGCGGGTACTAGACTGTCTCCCACTGAAAATGTGTGGTGCATATAATGTAATGTAATAAATGTATCATATAATTTTGATATTGCAGGCAGGATTTATTCATTATTTCACTCCTCTTTCAGGAGGAAAGTAAAGAACAGCTGTGTACAAAACTAATGATTTTATACTGTCATATGATTGAAACATGGACTGCTGAGAAAACATGTTTGTCAGACAGCCACACGGTTTACAAAGCACAACTAAGTGAGATCTTCAGCCACTTCAGTCTTACTTGTCACTGTCACTTGGTACAATGATGAAGAAGGACCTTCCAGCTCTGCAGACCTGCTTGTTTCTTCATGGGGATAGAACCTTGAGCTGCTCCTTGTTTCCTTGAGCAAGAAGTTCATAAATGACTACTGTAACTGTAAACAACATCAAATAGTGTCAGTACTGCAGTTAGAGGAACATAATAAACCTTGTCATGTCATCAGAAGTGTATAGCAAAGTTACATAACAGACTAATAACTGTAATCCCAAGTCATTACAATATGATTCATTCAGGTATGATAGTCTGTCTACTACTAGGTCCACATGATTGCAATTTTCAGTCGGCTTTTTACAAATATAGGCAACTAATAAGTGACAGCAGAGCAGACAGTCAAAATAAGACTGTTATCTTATGATCTTCACATGTAGCTCACTTACAGTTTTCCCCCATTGGTTTGGCTCATTTCTTGAAACAGAAACGACATTCTCAAAACTCTAAGATAATTTAGCAAAAGAGTCTTACAGTTCAGAACAACACCACAGTTCACTTGCAAAAGCTCATATCGCTCCCAAAACAGTTTACTAATGTGTCAAAACTAAATCCCTATCTCATATAGATAGTCAGTGCCCCCAAAATGCATTGTCCCTTTGGCATTGTGTAAGCACTGAAAGTCAAAATGTTTCGATGTTTTGTCACTACGGCAGAGGACCACTGAAATATCCCTCATGTCCACTTCTCAGTCTTAGCCCAGCCCTTCACTGACACTGGTGACTGTACTAGTTTTTTTTTGTCCAGCTAACAGAATACAATTGTGTAGAAAATGAAACTTCCATACATCAGCCACTCTGCCATTGTGAGGCAATTTATCAAATGTTCCAAGAGATTCATATATGGTATTCATGGTATTAGGTTCTTGACTAATTTTGACAACTGAACAGACTATTGTGCATGTGATAACTTATGCAATGAAATGATGCTGACATGTTTCGGAGAGAACAACCATTAGACTGAGAATCAACAATCAGTTTAGATCAACAACATCTATTCACTTGGAAATTGCGCTAAATGTGGGATAACTGTGCTAACTGTAGGCTATCTATACTTAATCATTTGCAAAGATGTACTAAGACATTTGCAATTCGATGAAACGAATGAGAAATTCACTTCTGTTGTAAACAATTGCCAGGCGGTTTGGAGGTTTGTCCATGTTACTTTGAGAATGTAATTTCTGTTTCAAGAAATGAGCCAAACCAGCTTTAGCAACACCACAGGACCTAGAAAACATCACACTAACTGTTACAGTTTGTGTTGTCAGTGGTTTACTAAAGATATATTTCAGTAAACATACATGGTTAGATGGTACTTACAGGCCTAAAGAAGTGTTGTGATTTTGTCTTTTAACTCGTCCACAGCTGTCTCCAGTGTTAGAGAGCCTTGACAAAATGTACTCCTGTTTAGCTTGATTTTACGTCACTTCTTTTCTCTGCCACCGAGGCAGTGTCTTTTCAGGATCTGTTGTTTCAGATGATGATAAAAGTTGTTTGTGCATCTTTATGTTTACTGAATAGCTTACTGAGGCTGTTGATTTCTCTGCTGTAGTTCCTCCAGTCGAGGGGAATTGTTCATCATCTCCTGCAGCACACTCGAGGCTACAGTGACTTACTATCACCCCTCAGGCCAGGCAGACTTATTACAAGGGGAGATGGCCATGCCTGGCTGCTTAGCAGCTGATATCTCTGAAATACAGTACATTGGCATCTTGGACATAACGGCAGATGTGTTACGTCTTCACACTCTGTTGATAAGTTTATCATGATGTCCAGATCTTAGAAAATGCACTATTGCAAGATTGTCTCCAATTTAAATTTCCCATTGTTCTTAACAATTTGTGACTCTTCAGCAGTGTACGGCATAGCAATTGATTTAACCTTTCTCAGCCTTTAGTCAATAAGACACAATTTCTTAAAACATGATGACAGTAGCAAAAATTCACGTTTAAGATGGAAACAGTCGTAAGTTAAAGCACACAGGCCTTTGTCAGGGCAGATCCTGTACAACAACACGAGGTTTCTTACATGTAAGCGTACATGGACAGGATTTCGAGGCGCAGTTGTGGTGTGGAGGGGTTACAGGTTGGTGACCTGAAGATTGCATCACTGCTTTTTGGAGATGATGAGGTCTTGATGGCACCATCGGCTTTAGACCTACGACACTCACTGGATTGGTTTGCAGCTGAGTGTTAAGCAGCGGGGATGAGGATCAGCACCTCTAAATCTGAGGCCATGGTTCTCAGCAGGAAACCAGAGGATTGCCTACTCCGGGTGGGGAATGAGTCCTTCCCCCAAGTGAAAGGGTTTAAGTACCTCTGGGTTTTGCTCATGAGTGAGGGGATGATGTTGAGATCGACCGGAGAGTAAGAGCAGCGGGTGCAGTGTTGCATGCGCTTCACTGCATGGTTGTGATGAAAAGGGAGCTGAGCCGGAAGGCAAAGCTCTCGATTTACCGGTCAGTCTTCCTCCCTACACTCACCTATGGTCATGAGGGACGAGCCATTTGGTGCCCCCAACACCCGCCAACGTAATAATGTAATAATGTAATAATGTAATAACGTAATAACGTAACGTAAACGTAATAAACCACAAGCATAATAAAAATGCAGCATTTAATGTTATAAACCCACAAATGTAATACATTTTCCACAAACGTAATAGCCACTGCCTACTACAAATGTAGGATGCAATTTCCCACAAATGTAATAACGATGACATTTGCAGGGATTTATTACGTTTGTGGGGACGTGAACATCTGTATTGTAATAACTTCCCACAAATGTAATAATACAATGAATAATGGTCAGAGTGGTTGTTGTTTGTTTGTTTGCCTGATACACCAGCTCATACTACTGACCATGGGTGCAAAATCCAGCTGCTGACTCTTCACTCTGCTATCATACAACGGATCATCTCTCTCTCTCTCGTTTTGTGGCATATAAATATCTAGTTTAAACAGATTTATTTTTTTGCATAAGCCAAATGCTTCTTGTTAATGAGGATCATCTCTCTCTCTCTCACCAGTGTCCGCAGTGCTGCGCATCACTACCTGCTTCAATGTGTTACATCCAAATTAGTCAGCAGCAGCAGCAGCCCGTTCCTAGATGTGGTCTTATATGAAGAAAATGATTTTGGGCTGTTTTGGGTTTATATGTGTTTCAGAATTAATCTCAGCTTTAATGTATAGGCGCTAGTCAACATTCAAATGATAAGTTGTACTTTAGAAATTAGTTTAGTAACGTTAGGTCGGAGGGTTTTCCTCTGGCACAGATCCACCTCTGGAGGTAGTATCAGGGACGCATTATTGGTGAACCGAACCAGTGTGAACGGGAGGCACATACAGACTGATAACTGACTCGAAATTTCCCACAAAGCAAAGTTACATAACCAAACAGAAGTAACGTGGTAACTGTTGTACATGGAGAAGCATCTGTCCTCCCGCCCGTCCTACAAACTCTTCGTCACATTTCTGGCTAAAAAACAGTGTCTGTCACCGGCAAAAAACTTTAACTCACGAAATGTTTGTGATGAAAACAAAGCACTGGGACGGTCAGCCCTCTGGACCAAGACTTCAGTGAACTTTCCCCAGGAAAACAGCCTCTGTCCCCGCAAGTGACCGAGTCAGACAGCATCCAGGTTACTGATGACTTATTTAATTATGTAATTTTGCATGAAAAACATAACTTTGTCACTTTCCAGGATGTTTGGTGGGTCAGGATCTCAATCACTACACATTATAACAGCGTCCATATGATCATGAACTGTCCATGGGTTTAGATTGACGGGGGACACCTGGGAAACACTTGAAAACACACCAACAACATCATCATGACCGTCACGCCTCTTTAGGAGCCGCAGCGCCGACTTTCTGTGTGAATTACAAGGCGGTTTGTCTTTAAGGCAGAGATGCTTCACTCTGTGTGACTCACCATCTGCAGAGAATTGGTGAACAACCACTCCAGAGATAATGCAGCGATGCTCTGTAAAAAGGGCTTTAGATACATTCTTATGGTGTGTGTCACAGCCTTATCCTTTCAGCTGCAACCTCCACAGTGTCAGAGTTCAAGTTTATTAAAAAATGACACCTCTGTATAATTTATTTATTTTAATTTCATATTTTATTTCATTTGATTTCATGTATTCAAATTTCATTCAATTCAATTTGTTAAATGAATAATCACTGTGCTCCTAATTTCTGCAAAGATTTGTATAGGTGCTCTTTCATGCCGAAACGGGGTGTAACCCCTGAGTGAGCTCTCCAAGTGCAATCATTGTACCTTAGTGCTAAGACAGAATGTGCAAGCAAGTCAAGGATCACAGACCAAAAACACAAACAATGGAGCTGGAGCAACTGCAATATCACTGAGTGTGAAACTGTTGCAGTTACGGTTAAACAGCTACAAGAGGTGTGTTTACATTCTTAGATCTCAACTGAAAGACATGCTGATCAGATCAATATTGGAGAGGTTGATAATTTGAAAGTGAGTAGCACATGAGCTCCAAGTCTGCTTTATTACGAGTGCTTTAGAAGTCAAAGACGACCAAACACAGACTGTCGATAATAATGCCGGTGCAGATGCAGCAGAGAGGGTAAGAAGACAAAGAGTCTCTGTAATTTAGTCCATCAGATTGAAATGGGACTGAAAAAAGTCACAGTGAGCATACATTCGAGTATGTTCTACTTATCCCCCGTACGCCCCAAAGAAGACTATGCGCCGCAGTAAACAACACCCTCAACAGCAGGGATGAACAGTACAGTACTGAAATGATACAGAGAAAGCTTGTCAGAGATGTGGGTACAGGATTAATGTAAAATATAAAATCAAGACCTGAATGATCTGGCAGTCATGGATGATGTAACTTGCTAAAACCCCTCCCACCCCAGCAGCAAAAGGATGTTTATAGGCTCTTCACTAGTGTTGAGTGACATTGCTCATCAAAGTACCTAACAAGGTTACTGCCATTAAAAGAAATTGTTTTACGTTACTGAGTTATCTAATGAGAAAAGTAACACATAAGAGTACTTTAGATTTCCCAAAAATTACTGTTAAAAAAACACCTTTGGGACTCATTGTGCTCGTCAGTTATATTGACTGGACAGCGTTTAGCCAACTCCATATGTATTTTTGAATGTATTGACATTTTTAACCTTCTTTAAGGCCCAAAATCAGTAACTCTGCAGTCTAATAAAAGGAATTAAAAACACAGTACAACATTTACAGCTCTTTTGGACAGCTGACTGGGCAGAAGCATTCAGTATAAAGCACAGTTGTTTCGATGGAAACAATAAAATGTGGGTTCTTATAGCCAAATATATGATGTTTAAAAATGGAACTATAATGCATTTTTTTTTTTCAAAACTCATACCTACATACAAACAATTAAACTTTCATTTCACTGGGATGTTGCTCTTGTTTTTTCCTCTACAGAGCCTGGGTGGTGACATGGATAAGTTTTTTTTTTTTTTGTTTTTTTTCATAAAACAATTTACTGACTAAAAATCCATACATGTGTGAGAATGGAAAGCTTATACAGTTGCAGTTGCTTAGATATAGGCCTAGTGTCAAGGATGGAGACCAATGATTCCTTAATGTAGGTATGTATCACAAAGACATACGTTGAAGCATAGCCGTACATGGTTTCATTTAAAGCAGGAGGATTTTATCAGAATCCTTTAAGCTCACAGACTTTGTTGTTGACAGTATTCGGACTTGCAGGAAGTAATAGATGTTATAACTCAGCTGGAGTGTGAGTGCATCATGTGCATGTATACTCGAAACACATGTGCCATTTAGTAAATCACATGAACGTTTAAAACAAACAAAAACCACATCACCCCCAGTGCTCCGTAGTCCTCTCTGCCATCCCGTGATATTGAATTACTTAGCCACACATGCGCACTGACACAACCGTAGGTTTACCATCCGCTAGCATACACCCACCTGCTGAGCAGCAGAAATATTGCAAGTGCTTCAGGGATTTTCTTTTTTGTGGTTACAAAGGTAAAGGGAAAGACATATTTTTTTCTCCAGTAATGGATTAGTTTTATGAAAAATTAACTAAATAATGGATTACTTAAAGAACTAACGTTTTCCATTACTTGTTACAACACAAAAAGTGATCTGAGTATTCTAACGGATTATTTGGTAACAAGTTACCCCCAACACTGCTCATCACTGACGACATCTATCATGTCATGTCATGTCATGTCATTGTCCCAACCGCTTATCCCTTTCCATGGGGTCACGGGGTGTTGCTGCTGGAGCCAATCCCAGCCTTGTCTCAGGGCGAGGGCAGGGTACTCCCTGGATGAGTCGCCAGTTCATCGCAGGGCCCTCACTAGTGAGCAATGTGGGGTTCAGTATCTCGCTCAAGGACACTTCGACATGCAGCCCAGCACTGCCCGGAGCTGGGATCTGAACCAGTGACCTTCTGATCACTAGTCGACCTGCTCTACCCGCTGAGCTACAGCCGCCCGACATCTATCATTTCTAGGCAAAAGTGTCAGCTAACACACAAGACAAGGCAAGCAAAGCAGTCAGTATCAGACTCCTCACCCCAGGACAAACAGCCAGGCTCTTACCCTCACACCCTCACAGCAGCACAAAATCTGCCTCAGTGACCCCACACCTGTGAGACAAACACATAAATCAGCACCAAAGCCACTTAATAAAGTCTGGGGGCTAGATAACTTTAAAGACCAAATCCTCTTATTCCAGTCACATTGTTTCTGTGCAAAAAAAAAAAAGGACAGTATCCTCTTGCTGTGCTGTGATTCCAGGTGGCTAAATAGAAAGTCAATCCCTGACCCCATCCAGTACTGTGCAAAGACACATGCTTAACACTTTAAAGTGAAGATCCTGGCTTTTGGCACAAATGAATAGCCTATCACCAAGTCACCCTGTCACTTCCTCTGTTACACCATGGGGATTCTACGAGTGGGTGAGAATCCCTTTCGGATTATCATCGGCTCCTGCAGAGTTTCAGAGGTCAGTGGAGGAATGCTTGGGCTGGGCTTCGAGATGAAATATGCTTGCCTCATCTGGACAACAACCTGGCCCACTCCTAAACTTTGAAGAACCACTTGAATGACCTCAGCAGGGTTTGAGAAGCCGTTCATCATACATTGATATGCGTCATAGGAGGGGCTTTGGGCAGTGCTTTTTCAGATGCAGCATTTGATTTCATGATTCTAACTTCCCCTGAGAAAAAATAACAAACACACATAGGACAGTTGGCATTTCTGTTCCTGAAGTGGGGGAGACGCTGAAATATGTCATTTCAAACCTCTGGCCAAATGGTGGAAAACAGGCTCATGACAAAGATATGGCTTCGCTGACATGAGAAAGACAGAAGTGGCACATTAATGATGAGAGTCTACAGAAAGACAAGAGTCCTAACAAGGCAACCAGCACTCCCCTCCCATCATTACCACCTATGTGTTTAAGCTTGTTGCCACTGATTTTTGCATTGAACACGCACACAACTTTTCTCATAAATCAATCCGTAGATCACGTGCGTGCCAAACGGAAGATATTGATCTGAACGGATCTTGGATCAATGATGAGCCATTGCACCACTAGCAAATTTATGAAAATTTGGGATTGAGATTGGGTTTTCCCACTCAACTCCATCATGACCAGGGGAAGG
>JARJLU010018563.1:0-14737 GCA_030272975.1 Sparidentex hasta | reverse complement strand
ACTGGGAGAATGTGTTATGGTCAGATGAAACCAAAATAGAACTTTTTGGTAGAAACACAGGTTCTCGTGTTTGGAGGAGAAAGAATACTGAATTGCATCCGAAGAACACCATACCCACTGTGAAGCATGGGGGTGGAAACATCATGCTTTGGGGCTGTTTTTCTGCAAAGGGACCAGGACGACTGATCTGTGTAAAGGAAAGAATGAATGGGGCCATGTATCGAGAGATTTTGAGTGAAAATCTCCTTCCATCAGCAAGGGCATTGAAGATGAGACGTGGCTGGGTCTTTCAGCATGACAATGATCCCAAACACACAGCCAGGGCAACAAAGGAGTGGCTTCGTAAGAAGCATTTCAAGGTCCTGGAGTGGCCTAGCCAGTCTCCAGATCTCAACCCCATAGAAAATCTGTGGAGGGAGTTGAAAGTCCGTGTCGCCCAACGACAGCCCCAAAACATTACTGCTCTAGAGGAGATCTGCATGGAGGAATGGGCCAAAATACCAGCAACAGTGTGTGAAAAGCTTGTGAAGAGTTACAGAAAACGTTTGGCCTCCGTTATTGCCAACAAAGGGTACATAACAAAGTATTGAGATGAACTTTTGGTATTGACCAAATACTTATTTTCCACCATGATTTGCAAATAAATTCTTGAAAAATCAAACAATGTGATTTTCTGGGTTTTTTTTCCACATTCTGTCTCTCATGGTTGAGGTTTACCCATGTTGACAATTACAGGCCTCTCTAATCTTTTCAAGTGGGAGAAATTGCACAATTAGTGGTTGACTAAATACTTATTTGCCCCTCTGTATGACACACTGACCTACATACGCCTGATCGGAAAGTGGCATAGTGACACAGACTATTTTTTCCATGAAAAGGTATGAAGAAAAGGAAAAAATATGAACACGCCAGGCTGAAAATTCACAAGTCGAACTGTAGTGTGGGCAATAAAAAGCAAGTGTCTGAAGTCAATAAGGCACGTATCACAGTTTTCATTGTATACACCTTCGTGTGCCCTTTACTGCCACTTGCTTGAATGCTCCCCATAAATGATTTAATCTCCACCATACCACGTATTAAAGAAAGAAGCACTATGACATCAATCAGAGCAACAACAGTGTGGGGCCAGCTAAAGCTGACTTGCTGATGAGGTTTACCATGACCTACTTAGCAGGAAGTAACGGAGGCACATGGATACAGACAAAGGTCTATTCTAGTTTAATTAAGCGCATTTCTGGACCTTTTTAAAGGCTAGATGGAAGCTCGGCTAAGCTGCGTCACACACTCACCACAGAAGCCTTGATCACAGTATATTAGGTTGGAAAAAGGAAGCATGACAGGAAACAGGAAAGGAAAATGGCAAATATGAATGATAGGGATGAAATGAAGAGGTAAAGAAGGTGCAAATGAACTAAACAAAATGAGATAAAGGATATGAGTGGGGAGCTTTAGCTTTACAAAATACCCCAGGTGTGCGACATGAAATGTAAATGTTGAGGTATGCTTCTTTTGTCTGTACGGCTTAGGGCAATTTCATCAGTTTTGCAGGTCACCCAGATCACCAACATTACAATTCATCCTGCCGTGTCAGTCCATGACGGGCAAATAGTGATACTAATATTGGGGACAAGTCATGGGGTTGCTCAAGTCACCAGGATTTAGCAAGAATGTCTGTAATATCCATCATTGGAGATACTTCACCGGACAAGTGAAGACACTGATGATCCAGTTGACTTATATTTAAAGTCAGGTGATCACTGAAGTCATTAAGATTCATCCTCTGGGGAACACCAAAGTCTTTACAGAATTTGATTTTTAAGAGATAGACATTAGATTTGAGTCTGGACTATGTTGCTGCACGACACAGAAACTGGTCCAGATGTCACTTGTATGAGCAGATTCCGAGAATGAATTTCTTTGTTTTACATCTACAATTGAGATCCTCTTATATCTGGCTTTAAACACACACTGGTCTTTATGTTGGCCTTGGAATGCTGCCATTATGCCATTATTTTTTGCTTTCCTCCCTGGAGAACCGCAAACCAGGTCAGGACATGTGAAGTGATGCGTGGTTTGCCCACTACCCTTGGCTTTCTCAAAATGTCTTCTTTCATTTCATTTAACTGCTTTTGACCCTTTAAAGATTGCAGGTGTGACAGAAAATGGGACTGTGGCATGGGCACACAACGGGAGCTTAGAATAAAAAAGGACTTCTTTTTACAGGTGAAGGAAACAAACAAACCACACCTGAGCGTTACTATCGTGTTTTGAGACCCCTGGGACATTTTTAGGTATTTCATATTTTGCCAGTTTTTATCCCTGGAAGACACTTACAACAGCACTATTATGTGCTTTTCCTGTACTGGAAAGTTGACATTGCAGTTTTATCCATTACTCCAATGCATCTATACCTGAGACATTCGACTTTCACATCCCATTGAGTACAAAGTCTACTGTATGTCTATACCAGCAACGTTGGGAACAAAACTGTTGAGTTTTTCTGCAGCTCTCTCGTGACTTTAGGTTTCTGCGTCAGCTGACTACTGTCAATTCACGGTCGACTCTAAAGTTGACACACAACTCTTGCTTCAGTGAGACACACTGACTGTGACAAAAATCTGGCACAATGAATGAGTCACTAGACGTTGTGTGGTAATCGCCATCTGCCCCTGACCCATATAACAAATTGATGAGACCAATGGCGGATATGCTTGTACCAAATAAAAAAAAAATGATCAAAGTAACACAGAGCCTCACTGAACTACAATGGTGCACCAGTTTTTCTCTTTTTCTTATTTGGCAGATCTTGGAGAGAAAAAGAAGCAGGTCAAAAAAATTAATGACTCATTGTTTCGCAGTTTATTAGACCTTTGGTTAACAATTCATGCTGTGGTTAACGGAGAATTTTTAACATGATCTGTTATATGATAAGAGGATGATCGAGCTCATGATCATATGATCCGAAGATAGATCAGCTGTCCTTCTGGTGAGAGTTAATGAGCCTCGGAGTAATTAATGCTTATCATGGAACAGTATTATTCTCTTCGGTGCATCTGTCTAGCTCATGCATGCTGTCATGTAAACCTGTGTCTGCACATGAATATGCAGCCTGAGTCTGTGTGTTTCCGTATTTGCTGTCTGTATAGATCTGGCAGCAGACGCTCATATGTTGGCAGCGTTGAAACGTATTTGGACAAGGTCACTGCGCAGATGGAGACAAAAAACCCACAAAAATCTTGCTTAATCGGTCAATGTCAGCTTAATAGTAAAACACTGATTGATTTGGTGTATAAGTCTGGAACACATACGATTGGGTACGAGTTTCGACATTAGTATAACGTAAGATGATAACATGATCGCTAAGAGTCAATAAAAGACCAGCGTTGACTGATTATCTCAAAAAATGACTGCGCTGTGTGAAGAAGCTGCCTCAGTCGGAAGCAGATTCCCTTTGACCCAATCTAGATCAATCAGGTGATGTAAAAATTTGAAAAAAATGAATCAAGCTGTTCCCGCGCTGTTGACACGTGCATTATATTCATCCTCATTGTCATTTTGCATGAGCTCATTGTGTTCTATTTCAGACTAAGTGGTTTCCCAGCTACAACTGGGTTAATAACTTGTATTCAAACCCATACCCCCTTTGTACTTCACACACAAACTGTAAAAACATACACACACACACACACACACACACACACACACACACACACACACACACACACACACACACACAATATTCCTCATTGGATGCTGAGGATGACTGTGTGTGCATTAAGTGCCGAGCGACTTTTGCCTTTTTGTGTTTTTCGAATCAAGACGATACTCGTCCTGCTCTCTGGGACACACACAAACACACACAAGCACATGAAGGGACTGAGTTTGTACCTGCCTGCAGTTGTGTGTGGGAGAATGAGAGCTACCAAACACCAACCTACTTTTGGATAAATGGATTTGTGAATGTGACCTTAAATCCAGAGGTCAAAGACAGGCTTCATCATACACACTAACACGTACACAGGTTGTCTATATCTATTCAGGTGTCATTACTTTATCCCATCCTGCCCGCCTGCATTCCTCTCAAGCACAGCACTGCTCTCCAGTCTGTCCTTCGATGTATTGAACGAAAATAAGATATATCTGAAAAACAGTATGAAAACAGACAACATGTTCTACATTCTCAAGAATGTAGATGTTGTTGTGAGGGAAAACATCGACATGGTGGAAACTTGCTGCAAATATATCAAATGGCTTCCTCTTCTTAGTATTAATTTAATCAAGTTTTGCACTCAGACAGACAGACTTGTACTTCAAGTATTTTAATTGTCTGTTAATCCACACTACACTTTTTACACTGTAGAAAATGTACGTTAATGTAGCTTGTTCTCGCTTTGACCATCCATTTACGCACTTACCGGCATAGAGGAGATTATACAGATTATGTGTCACATTTAGACATTTCAGCTGGGTTAGGTTGAAGTCTGTAGAATAAACTGACATTGTAATTGGAATAACCTTTAACAAATGAGGGCCATGGGGAGTAGACTTTCTCCGTACCGTATAGCTGGGAGAGGACGGAAGCTTCCAATTTATCATGACAACACTATGGGATTATCATTCGTGAGAGGGAGAAATCAGAGCAGCACCAGCAACAGCACGTTCCACAAAGTAAGTCTTAATGACAGAGATATCCACATAAATGTTGCCATTTGATTGAACGGCAAGTAAGTGCTGCAATTATTCTACAAATAACTTGGATAAGTGAAGAGTGGAGTCATGCAGTTAGACTGTTAGACAGAGGGGATCCTGGGGTATATGAAAAAGGGGCAGGAAAAGTACTTCAAAGTATTTTTCTGCTGTTGAAGAGTAGGTAGCTGTAAGAACTTTAAATTTGCGAGAGCCATTTAAAAACATCAACCAAAGTGCTTTACAAAGAGATAACATAAATAAAAACAGGAATATAAACCATTCAATCATAACACAAACATCGTTACATACAATTGAATAAAAAATACGAGCATAAAGCAAAAGAATTGAAACTAACGAGTGGTAACGCATTTTAATGATGATAATCCATAGGCAACAACAGACAATAACATAACGCTGGAACACTGAGTGCATCATTACATGTGTTTTATAGACATGCTAGTGACTGGTACAGGTATGTAAATATCAGTCTGTCTGTTGGTGACAGATACACCCTAAAGCTGCCATGAAAGTCTATGCAGACATTCATACATCCATTCTAGACTCATTCTGAGTAACTTTTCAAAATTTGGGTGATCTGCTAGCATGGTGGTAGACATTTAGTCTTCTGAAGTAAAGACTGACTGTACACAAAGAAGCTAAACCTTCAATAGCACAAATAATTATAAGGTGAAATACCCCATGCAGACATAAGTACGTGGAATATACATGCAGACAGTAGGGTCAAACAGTCTGAGACCATGACTCAGAATACTTGAATGGAATTTTATTTCATCACAAATGATAGTATATGAACAGTTTAAGTGATTCTTTGAAAAATATCTCAGTATTTCACTTAGCCTCTGATGAAATGAGGGCAACCTCATTGTTTTTTCAAGTTTAAATAGTGGTTTGATTGTGGGTTTCATGCAAGCACAAGTGCATGTTGTCATTAAAGCAAAATTTGATAAAAGATATTCACAGATTCACTCAAATTGTTAATCATTTGTAATAAAACAAATAGCGTTGCGTTTGAAACAAATGCAAATGGATGTTGACTCGTGGTCTAAGACTTTTCGATCGTGGTAACTCCCCCAGAAATCGAATGTAATAGATGATAACACCGTAAAGAATATGCAAGAAAAAGTGAACGTTTACAACCCCCATTTTCAAGGATGTAAAAATTGGAGCACATCTAATGCAGTATTCCAGCAGCTGAGACCTCAAAGGTAAGAGCCGCTTTAACAACTTTGGATTTAAGTGTTGGAGCAACCAGGAGGTCTGTGCCACAAGACCTGAGGGGTCTTGTGATGGGCATATGTTGCGTGAGCTTTGTAAGGACAAAGTAATTTTTTTAAATGCATTTCCAAATGAACACAAGCTGCAGCACAGATTTACTGGTGTTATTTAGTTCATGTCACATGTTTATTATTACAGAACACAGATGCATAATCATACTTCTACCACAGGAGCTTTACTGTGATCATGGTGAAGCAAATATATGCATGAATATATGCTTTGTCCATGAAGCTGTGGTCTGAGATGTGTTTATATGTTTTATGACTGACCTATCTCTATGCTCTCCTGTAGATATGTACACTGGTGTCAACCACATGGTCGACTGGTAAGTGGAGTGATGCAATTTTGCCCAAAGCAGAGGGTGACCTTTTGAAATTAAGAGCGTTGTTGTTTTTTCTGGCCCAAAGATACCTCTCCTTCCCACACACACGAACACATGACAACATGGTCTGTGATGTAACTTCACCATAGTGATAATCACTCTGGTAATGGAAGGCTGATAAAACAAATGAACTGTTCCGCTGTGTTTTCTCGAAAATGAAAGTGTGCAATATGGATGTGATGCAACAGTCGAAAACGGTTGCATACGTGACAGTCCGTATACGCCGCTCAAAAAATGTAACACTTAAACTTCACCTGCTTTGGTGCAAATGAAAGTGAGAGCTGGTGCAATGCAGAGGCAAGAGATAGACAACCACGAGAAAGGGAATGGTTCTGCATGTGTCGGCCACAGACAGTTGCCTTCTCCTTATCCTGATCCTTCTCTAGTCTGGTGTTCTTCTAGTGTGCTTGCCACTACCGGTGGCATGAGGCGGTACCTGCAGCCCAATCAGGTTGCACATGTAATCCAGCTCCTGATGGATCGCGCATCTATATGTGCTGTAGCAAGAAGGTTTGCTGTGTCTCCAACCACAGTTGCAAGAGCATGGATGAGATACCAGGTGATGGGCTGTTACACGAGTAGATCTGGACAGGGCCGTAGATGGGCACCAACCCAGAGGCAGGGTCGATATTTGCTCCTTTGCACGAGGAGGAACAGGAGGTGCACTGCTAGAGCCCAACGAAATGACCTCCAGCAGGCAACTGGTATGCATGTTTCTGACCAAAAAGTATCCATACTCTGAATCGGTGATGCTTAAGACAGAAGTGGGTTTTATTAACCGGAAGTTGTTCATGTTCACAAGCCAGCAGCTACAATGAGAATTTGGACGACTGGATACTTGCATCAGCCGAGTACTCGCTCAAGCTTCATGTGTTCTTTTGTCTTTTCCTGGTTTAAAGGCTGCATTTAAAGGCTTTTTAAGGCTGATTATTTAGTAGCTGTACCATGGCGTAGTTATTTTGTGAAAGTTACCAATAGTTGTCTGTACAATATTGAGACCAATGGTTGAACAATATTATGACATCTGATTTCATTACCCACTAGGCACATTTATGAAGCGCTTTCCAGATTTCAAAATATAATTTGTATTGTGTGTCATGACATATGGCCTTAAAATATGGTGATATTATCTGAAGTATCTGCAGCGCAAACAAGTCCAGCATACACCAGCATTCAGCCAAGTGAAAACTTTGTGGGACACTGAGCTAAATGTCACCATCAACATGCTCATATATAATAATAATAATGTGAACATGCCGATATTTAGCAGAAATGATGTGTACCATTGTCACAATCGTGCAATTGTATTGTTTACGCATGCTTTCATTTGCTAATTAGTAACACAAAGTACTGCTTTGGCTGATATAAATGTCCATTTTAAAGGAATTTGGTTAGAATCCAAAGTATTATTGATGTTGGTGCGAGATGAATAAACAGTTTATGACCAAAATAATTCATTCTCATTAAAACGTGAAATTTAATTCAACTGTTAGTTGTTCCAAACTAAGCTGTCAGGAGCACATTTGATATGCACCCTAAAAAATACAATACGGACTGTGGACGTAAAAAGGACTACTTTTGGACGACTGCTCTTGTACTGCTCGCATTTGGCAAATCAGTTTTTTTATGGAGGAGAACATATCACACGATACGTAATCACAAAAGAAATAATGTCATCATGTAGCAGTTTTATCTCCCATCTCACATATATAGTGACACGAGTCCAACTCGTGATCATGCATTAGTCTGAGTGCATCTGCTGATGAGTGTCAGCTAATCTGTTGTCCAGGTCAGACAGACCTTGAGTGGCTAATGTGTGATATCTGGCAGAGTGATGGGCTTGTGTGGTTTGTGTGTGTGATTTTCCTCTCTGGATGTTCTTCCATTGTAGCTGCACAGAGTGTGTTCTTTTTGTGTCTTTGAGGACAAGTCCTTCAGGATCACCGAAGCACCCTTGGTCAGAGTGAAGCGCATCCTTCAGGGTATTCAGGCTTTTAAATCACAACTAAAAACAAACCTTAAATGCAAACTTTACAAGAAGAAAGGAAGATTAAGCAGGAAAAACATGCCCAAGGTTCTAGGGGAGGAAAATATCTGTTTCTTAAGCTGCTGAATGCCCCACTATGTTCACTTGCTAGTTGCTCAAGTTGTCTGTCTGCTGTTAGGTGCTAGGGAGTTAACAGTGGGTTTAAAACATCCCTTTTTGATTAAAATAGCTGCCTGCTGCTTTTAAAAGAGATGGTATGAGGGTAAACAAAAACCGATGTGTGCTGGGAACTGCAGGCGGGTGCTAACTCTCTCTAGGCTGATGATTATGAGCAACCCCTCTCACATATATCAGTCATGTGAATGACTTGGTAATACCACGATACTGATGAGGTCTGTTTTATTTTAGCATGGATAACAAAATCCTAAGGAGAGCTCCTGAGTGGTGGTCCTGTTCAAAAGCTCAGGAACATGCGAGCATCTTCACTTGATGGTGCTTTGTTAAGGGTCCCATATTGTTGTTTTCATTATAAAGGTGCTAGGTACTGTGAACATATCAAAATGTCCAAGCAACAGAGAAATGCATGAAGCCTGTCTCCAGAAATTGTGCCTCTTAATGAGCCATCAGGACTTCTGTAGCTGCCCTCACTTGAGGAATCACAAAGTGGGTGATGCATTAATCTAAATTCCATTTGGGGTGTTTTCATCATCACCCGCCATAAAAAAGTTAGTGATCTGGACATTATTGAAGCAGTGGAGGGTCACTCATACACAGAGATAACTGTGCCAGTTCACATGTTAGGCCACAGGTCTATGCATAGAGCTTCAATATCATTACTGTAGAGCCCGAGGGACATCAACAGACAAGATACAAGGCTGGAGACAGGGAGGAGGACTCAAGACAGCAGAACAGGTTGAGGTTTACATCAGAAGATGAGAGAAGATGGAGGTTATTGGATGTACAAAAAGTATGACAGAGAAACAGGGAGGGGAGGTGACAATGAAATAAGGCAATCACTAGTAGGATCAGCCAGAGCTTGCAGAGCAGGAGGCACAGGCCTGAAAGTAAATTAAGTTCAAAGTGGAGAGAAAACCGGTCAAAATTAGTCACAACAAAGGGACTGTAGAGGCAGTGTGATTAGGAATGGATTCCAGGTAATAACTCTCTGTGAGCAAGAATTGGGGGGGCTAATGGCATTTATTGGCGGCTGGCTCGCCAAGCCTGAAACGCTCGTCTAGTAACAAACAAGGCTCCGAGAGATGTGGTCACAGTTGTCATAGAGACGAGGCACGTGTTAAAGTTTTTTTAATTTTTTTTTTTTTTTTACCACAAACAACATTTTCCATTCGCAGGTAGCAGGTCATTAACTATGCCTCCTGCGTGCCCTTGCTGCATTTAGAAGCACATGACGTACGTTACGACTTCGTCAGCCGCTTTATTTTATTCCAGCCTTACCATCTCCTCAATGGTTCATGATGAACCTAGTTAAGACAAATTGTGTTGCAGACCTTTGCGATGACGTTGACTTCAAATAACACTTTTGTTGACCACAATTACACACACACGCATACTTACATGAGTGCCAGGCCGAGGTAGTTGGCAGTGCTGCCCCAGTACATCGGGTTTTCTATGATGTTGAAGGGAAAGCTCGTCACCTTCTCATCCATCAGAATGCCAAAGTAATCACCTGGGACACACACAGACAGAGTGGGTTCATTCTCTAGCAGGTCGAGATGACAGAACTCTGTTTGGCATAAACACTGCACTTCACAACTAAATGTCTGACAATTTCTAAACCCCCTTTTTCTGTTCAGTGTGACACAAGCAGCGGGAGGGTGTAACGGCTGCAAATTCTTCCCCATGCACCAGTTAACAACCAGTTTAGGTTGACGCTTTACGCTGTTGCCATGGGTTCCTGCTGTGTTTTTCGACCTTGATGTCTCGCTGCAAACTCAGACCAGAGAGATTTCAGTCCACTTGTCACGATACAATCATTTTTCACAAGTTTCTGGCAAACAGCGGTCAGACTGACGATGCAGTGTCAGGGAACAGGGACTCCTGGCTCCACACAGCCTTGTTACTGCAGCGCCGTCTGCCTGCCGCACCGTCACCTGGCTGTTACTGATGTCAACAGTGTTACAGCACCGATGTGATCTCATGGGAAAACTCCGGAGTTGAAGTTTGATCATTGCACCAACGCAAAATAGAAACAGAAATGGTGATGACACGTGCATTCTTCAGTTTTTCAGGAGAGGGTTGAAAGGTTTTCTAGTTTCTAGACATGTTGCAACAGTGTCAAAGGTATAAACCCCTGGGTCTCTGTTGCTCATGGCAGCAGTTTGAGATTGATGCAAAACGTGTTTTATAGTTTTTGGGGATGCTTATAACAAAGCGCTGGATGTCAAACAGGGTTGTGTGGCTACTTATGCACAGGTGGTTTTTAGCTAATAAAAAATCGGGGGCAGCTGAACTATTGTAGGACAACGCTCACTGTAACCTGAGCACTTACTGTTGTTTGCTATGTAATAAGTTCCCTCTGTATTGTGCCCACACACACACACACACACACACACACACACACACACGGACAGAGCTCCCGGTGGGTATGAATGACCTGTTGAATTACACATGTGGTGCTGCTGGCCCTATTTCTCTGTTAATGTCCAAGTTACATAACAATATTCGCTATGTATGATAATTTAGGGGCTCCAAGTGGGGCAGGACAGAGATTATATAAACAAATATGTTTGGTTTTGAATAGAAAAGCAGCTTTAATCGGCCTTCGGAACAATACGGTAACCTCATTTTTGACCTCCAAAGAGACTAACGGCAAGGCATTCAAAGTTAAAGAGCCAAGCAAAGCATTTTCCTGTGTGTTCCTGCGTCACTGTTTCATTGTAGTTATGAAAAAGTCCAGCCTGGATTGTAACCTGTAGGAGTAATGATAACAGAGGTTAGAGAAGTAGGTCTGCAATCAATGTTTGAATCCTGGACCAGCTGTCTGAAACGTTTAACACTGTGTGTAATTTGATTGTGTGTAGATCTTTGTTTCGACCCCTGGGCCATCATTTTGAATCACTGGGTCACGGTGACTCAAGGGGCCTAATACAGAGATAATAAGATGCATTAAATCACAACACACAGCCAAAGGCTATCACCTCTAGTATGTGTCTGTGAATGTTGCTGGTGAAAGGATGGAAAGGAAACACAGTGAAGGTAGATTGTGGTAAGACATTAAAATCAAACATAGTCATGAGGTCCTAAAGCGTGATGGATGAAATTGTATGCTAATGAGCTGGCCAATCTCTGTGATAACTTATTACCCATGACAACTTGATAGAGTGGCATGATAGAAACTTCTGCAAAGTGCACAAAGTACATAGTAAATTGACTTGGCAAGCTGGTATTAAAACAGTTCCAAGGCCTGACATAAGTTTTATGTTTCACATAATGAGAATTGTTTCTATTGTTATTGTAGTAGTGGGGCTTATGAAGGTTGTCCTTGGCCATGACTTTATTTAAATGAAATGTTTGAGAGCATTGATGATTTTTTAATAAAATATTCAGTATATTTCCAGCACAGGGTTGATATTTTAGCCAAGCACAGGAGGAAAACTCGCAGTATCCAAGAAGGAAGGGGTTTGTCCTCTTATACCGTGACATCCTGAAATATTGATATTTTCTAAGATGGTTTATTGGAACTGAGAAAACCTCATCCGATTCAATCCTACTGGTCATCCTGATGTTTATACAGCTGTTTGACAGAGAGTCCCAGTGGGGTATACTAAAGTGACGCTGCATTCTCGTAAATTACAGGGCAGCAACAGCTCAACTCGGGCCTAGTGTCTGGTGCTTCTCATCAGTCACAATGTTATCTCTGAAGGAAAAAAATGTTGTTTATGTTTCAGCTTTATAGACTCTCGGGGTACTTGCTCCACATGCCGGCAATGTCCCTGGTCTGCTCGATCTGCATAAAAATTAGAGTACGCACACAAACACCCTCTTGCCAACTCGTGCCACCAGCTGAAGCTCCCGCTGCCTCCCCTCTGCTGTCACAGTTCGCGACAAAGATGGACTGAAGCATTTCAGTACAGTGATAGGCAAAGATGGTGCAGAACTGAGACAGAAAAGTCTAGGTCTTGGAGGTGACTCACTGAAATGACTGACCTAGAAACTAGAAACCAGAGCTTGCCAACTGGTCATAATGGCGGTGTCACACTCGTCTTGGCTCGAATCAGTGCCTACATGTGTTCAGCAATTCAACAACGGAAAACATGTTTGTCAGAGAGGCAGATGCGAGGACATTTGTGTGTCACATAGGCAGGGACAGGACAAGTGCTGGCAATGCATAGAAATGAGCATGGCTGTTTAAACTTGGCAGCAAATGAGTTCACGTGTCTTCGGGCACTTGTATGTCCTCGATAGAATACAGCACGTGTGGGCTTGTCTTTTCCTTTGTTTCCCCAAGAACGACCAGAACTGTTCTCACGTGGATCAAAATGATTGGTTCATGTAATAGCCCATCCAACTCACTACGAAGCTTTCTGAGGATTATACGTTTTCCGCATATTTGAAAGAAGTCGTCTGTTGATTTCGTGTTGGGGGACGTCCAGAAGACAGTTTACAAAAGAAAAATCGAAGCAATGGATCCAAAGATATACTGACGTCAAATACACAAATACGGATCAAACTTCGATGACACTGAGTTGTTTGTACCTACCTAGGAATGTCCCAGTGAATCCTAGAGCCAGGAAGCTGCTGACCACCAGCAGAGTGCCCAGCACAATGAGAGCCACGCCAATGTAAAAGACATCTGCCCTGTCCATCACCTCCCACCTGGCCTGGGCCTTCATTGCCACCGTCATACTGCAGGGGGAAAAAAAATGAATCTAAGTCACCTTTATTCAGCTAGTGTACTGTCCAGTATTGATATTTAGTGCAAACTGCATTTATGTAAGCATGCAGGAGACCTTAGGTTGAATTCAAGTGCTAAGGAATAGGAAGAGAGATAAAAAAGCAGCAAATAAAGAAATGCAGACGTACAAAGGTAGTCAAGGCTGGAGAAGTTAATAGGACACTGAATTCCAAAAGGGAACGGCCATGTTAACCCACATTCATCAGAGTGATTCAAAGCTCATATTAAGACACACTGACATACATCACAAAAAAATGGCATATTTGCCCTGTTGCTTTGCGCCAGACAGTGTGCGACTGAATTTAATCTAACCTTTTTTAAAAAGAATTGCTTCAAACAAATTTGCAGCTGCAGTTTCGACTATGTTTATTGTAATAAACTTCTTGTTGCAACCACAACCACATCCTTCTGTACACTGTAACACTGACAAACCAATGTCGGGGACTTCGCTGAACATAAGTGGCCCTAGGAGTTGCGATGTTGCCTGCTCCGTTGGCGCTACGCTGCCCTTATAGACGGCTCTTTGGCAGATGGACTGTGGTGAAGCAGCAGCTTAGGCTATCCATGAGAGAAATCACTCTGATTAGCTGTTATCTTAGTCAGTAAGAGAAGTGGAAACAGATAAGGGAACTGTAGTTTGAGCCTTTCACTGTACCATCCATGATTTCACCCATTTAGTGCAGTTTCTACTCACTTTTGTCCTCCACTTCTTTGCCAGTGCCATTTGCAACTTTTATCAGACATATACTTGAGGAGAAGTGGCTTTCTTCAACTACATGCTGGCACAGAATGTACAAGCTAGCTGGACATTGCCATAAGTGTTTATGATTTCTTCATATGCAGCTTTTCGAGTCGAGACACAGGTGACTCAACAGTTAAGCTTTGTCCTTGAATATTCGTTTGGCATTTCTGGACCATTACTCAATCAGAGATGCTGATGGCAGCATGCTAACATATTCATCATGACAATTACAGATTCAAAATTCTAACAATTAGATTAGGAGGTTAGATGTTACCATGTTGACTATGATTAGCATGCTATCATTTGCCTGGGAGATTCAGATACATTCCCATGCAGAGGAGGAAGAGCGAAGAGAAAGAAAACTTCATCAGCAAAAAGCTTGTTCGGGATCAAAAAATAGATTTTCTGCTTGTCTCTTGATAAACGTAAGAAAGGATGGCTGTCTTCATTAAGAAAAGCTGATGGCTGCTGTCTGCTCAGCAGTGAATGAAATTACCCCTCTGTGTTCACGTTTCAGCCCATTAAGTTGCATTTACATCACTGCTGACTGTTTTCCACAGCACACGGTTTATTACTGAGAACCTTAAATTTGGACAAGTCAAAGTATCACAAGTCAAGGGATCACTAAAGTCAGCAGGACTCCTCTGCAGACAGTGAATGTCACTTCAAAATGTAATGGCAATCCATCCAACAGTTGTCGAGATATTCCAATCTGGATCAAAGTGG
>JARJLU010018561.1:0-12503 GCA_030272975.1 Sparidentex hasta | reverse complement strand
CTCTCTCTCTCTCTCTCTCTCTCTCTCTCTCTCTCTCTCTCTCTCTCTCTCTGTCTCTCTCTCTCTCTCTCTCTCTCTCTCTCTCTCTCTCTCTGTCTCTCTCTCTCTCTCCCTCTCTCTCTCTCCCTCTCTCTCTCTCTCTCTCTCTCTCTCCCTCTCTCTCTCTCTCTCCCTCTCTCTCTCTCTCTCTCCCTCTCTCCCTCTCTCTCTCTCTCTCTCTCTCTCTCTCCCTCTCTCTCTCTCTCTCTGCATGCACATCGACTGTTCTCTTGCACTTCTATTCTTGCGAGGACCGATTTGTGAGGGGTTCTGCAGAGCGTCAGTCCACAGAGGCTGTGTGCTCTCTGTCACTGAGTGCAGATAAAACACAATGTCCTCCCTGTTCTCTCTCTCTCTCTCTCTCTCTCTCTCTCTCTCTCTCTCTCTCTCTTCTCTCTCTTTCTGTGTCTCTCCATCATTGTCACTGATTTTTTTTCTCTTGGCGTGTTGATTCTTCTCCTCATTACATCCCTGCTACAACTGCAGGATTAGAAATTGCTGCACAATCATGAGAATAAATGTTTGTTTAGGGACAAAATGCACTTGGTGAGAAGTCAGAAAAGGTCATGTTGTTTGGCTTAAAATACCACAAACACGGTTTAAGATTATCCGGTTATCTTGTTGATAAATTATCCAGTTGTTTAACACTTGCAGATGTTGAAATGCCACCTCAAACATCTGTAACTCCACAAGCATCCGGTCCATCTCTCAGCTCACATACATGGAATCCGAACGATTCCTGCAAAATGACACATGTTGAAATTTTAACATGTTTCGTGGTTTCACCTGAATAGATGTTGACAATTTAGGTTTCTGCAAACCACAAATATATTAAAACTTTTAGACTTCTTAATGGTGCAACTTTAGGTTAGTCTTTGTTCAGCTTTCAAAGTTAGGTTGTGTCAAAAAACAGCTTAGTTATGGTTGGGAAAAGGTTGTGTTTAGGCCTAAAGTAACTGCTTTGGTTGCCACAAACATGGCTGGAGAGGTCAGAAGCACTTGGTTTTGTGTCACCATGAACACGGCTGAGAATGGGCCGAGGTCTCCTGCAGAGCATCCAGTAGTGTGACGCTTACAAATGTTGAAACTCATCTGGAGCGGCAGTCACAGGCTCAGCAGCTTGGTCTTCTTCATCCTGGTTCACTTTGGTGAACACTGAACGCAGTCTTGGTTGGATGGACACTCTGTCACTGCTCATCTTGGCTTGTCGTCACAGTATGGTCGTAGTTGTGATGGGAGAAAAAAGCGTCAATATTTATTTTTTTATATTGACTTTTTTTTAAATTCTACACTGGACTTTGTGTCGGAGACTTGAGTCTAAATAAAGGGTGTGTGTTTGTGTACAGTACAGTGTGTCTACAGTGAATCTGAGCCAAGAGTTCAACAATGTCATGTGCTTTCACTTCAACCTTGACATTGTGTGTGTGTGTGTGTGTGTGTGTGTGTGTGTGTGTGTGTGTGTGTGTGTGTTTGTGTGTACGTGTCTTTGTACATGTCTGCGTACGTGTCTGTGTGTGTAAAGCGTGACAGAGCTGGCAGGTGTGGACAGGAGTCCTCACTCACTGAAGGACCTTTTTTATTTTTGGGTCAGTCGCAATCACAAGGAGTTATCACCACACACACACTCACTCACTCACACACACACACACACACACACACACACACACACACACACACACACACACACACACACACTAACCCTCTCCCAATTATGGACACAGTTTTATCCCGAATTGGACAAACTATCCTGAATTAATTGGACTCTCTACTCGATTCAGTCAAGCGCTCTTTTTTAACCCTCATAATCAGAATCATTTTTCCTTTATTGTCTCACAATCAGGGAAATCTGTTTGCCACAGCAGCCAAAAAACAGAATATTACAAATAACAACATAACAATAGTTTAGAGAAAGAAGACGTAGAACAATGTTTGGGCACCAGATTATCTGATATATACTTTGTTTAGCAGTCGGCATCAGGTGTCGTACACAGCTCGATTCAGGAGATGCTTAAATTTCAGTCCGACTCATTTAAAGTCAAAATGTTACATTTGCCTTGTCTGAGATTGGATTCACCAGGACTTTCTGCTGCGAACTCAGACAGAACTTCAGGAAGGTTTATTTAGAAATAATTATTTGGACGTTTCAGACACAAACAATTCTTTGCCTACATGTGACTTTTCACTTCCAAGTTACAGTCGTTTATTATAACAATATAATCAGCATTCTTCTGTGAAAAACAGGAACAATCCTACTTCTCACTTGCCGACCATATAGATGAGTCCAGAGAGTAAACAGCAAAAGTGACTTTTCCAGTATGTCATCTATCGAACGTGAACAACAGAAGTATCTCTCCTGTCGGCCCAGAGGAAGAAACGACGTGGCTTTCTACTCGATGAATCACTGCTGCAGAATGTGATGACCAAATTGTGTTTACTACAGAGCTGAAAAGCTGAGAAACATCACTTTACATGAGTGTTTTAAAGCATATGGATGGGATCAGAGCTTCAGCGGTTATTAAACATGTAAGAAGAACAGACAGTCACTCTGAGCTGCTGTTTCAGGGTGAACAGACTCTTACATGCTGAGGATGGCATCGTTATTTACGACTGCGAGATGGAATTAGTTGTTTGGCTTAAAAAGGACACAGATTTCATTTGTGAGGAAAAAGAAAAAGAAAAAAAAACATGATTTATTTCTTTGAACATCTGAAACTTTGTTTTTTAGTTATTTGGTTTCATTTATTTTGTCAGTTTACGTGCAATAAATACTCCTCAAAGAACGAACGTGTAGCTGTCGAGCAGAGCAGCGAGCGATCGCATCAGAGCTGCACGATTACAAACAACACACACACACACACACACACACACACACACACACACACACACACACACACACACACACAGATTCAGATTTATTGGAGCGGATGTAGGGAAACCTGCTCAATTGAGTTAAAGCCTGCAATTTAATTTTCCTCAGAGTGTGTGTCTGTGTGTGTGTGTGTGTGTCTGTTCTCCAGAAATGAGCATACAGTCTGAGGATGATCTCAAATACACATCCAGCACAATATGAACAAAAACAGACACACATATATATTTATATAAACACACACACACACACCGTTGGCGCTCAGATTATGACGACCACATGATGTTTGGAGGAGCTGCAGCAGGTCGTTACTGGCGAACACACTCCAGCAGGCGATGTGAAGCGGAGGAGTGATGTGATGAAGACAACGTATCTGTAATAAACACGTGTCATCAGGATGTGCTGTGTATATATTTATATATATTTATAACACACATGCTGCAGTGCACGTGTGTTGGATCCACACACATCCTCCTCTCTCTCTCTCTCTCTCTCTCTCTCTCTCTCTCTCTCTCTCTCTCTCTCTCCTGCTTGCCCTTCCTGTGACCTTTGACCTCTGCTGTGCGTGCAGCCGTCAGCGCTCAGATAAACACGGACGAGGAGTTAAACTACTGTAGTGCATCCGCCATGTGTATGTCATGGAGACACACACACACACACACACACACTGAAGGACCTTTTCCTTCCTCCGCCGCTTCTATATTTAGTGACATTTTGCACCTGTGAGTCTGAGCACGCTCAGTAAGCAGCTGATGAATGGAGGACTGTGACCTCAGAGGAAGGGAGGTGGTGTTTGTGTGTGTGTGTGTGTGTGTGTGTGTGTGTGTGTGTGTGTGTGTGTGTGTGTGTGTCTTTGTGTGTCTTTGTGTGTGTGTGTGTTTGTGTTTACAACCAGTTCCCTGTTTTCTCTTCTTCATGACATCATTGTTGTCTTCACCAACGTCTAAATGAAAATGTTTCATTAAGGCTGCAACTCGTGGATTAATGCTGCAGTTTTATTCATTTATTTATTTTTACAATTAATGGATTAGTTGTTTAGTCTATAAACAAAAATGAAATAAATTGTGTTTCCCGAAGGCCAAGACGACGTCCTGAAATCTCTTGTTTTGTCCACAATCCAAAGATATTCAGTTTACTGTCACAAGGAGAAAATATTCACTTTTTAAAATCTGGAATCAGACAATTTGGAAGTACTCGATTAAAGAACCATTGATCATCATTGTTATTGATTGATTTTCTGCTCATTAATTTGACTCAAACTAGAAAGATAGAGTGCATACCTCCACCAACACTCATCAGTCCCCCTTCAGTTCAATCAAGCCAAATCCAATATCAAATAAAACATACTTAAATACACTAATTCCAGATTTGAATTATGATCCAATCAAATACCTATGAGTCAATCTCGTAACGTTACAAAAGTGGGAGAAGATTTATCCAGATTCACACCTAAAGATAACGGGATCTATTCTGGGCACCGAAACATCCTCAATCCAATTTTCCTGGAAATCTGTGAGTAGTTTCTGTAATCTGTAATCCTGCTGACCTGTTCAAAAAACATGACGTCCATGATGAAGGAATTAACACGTTCATCATTTCAGCAGCATCAAAGTAAAAGTAAGTACTCGCAACTTCAACCAAAAGAGGAAGTGGCTGTACTTTATCTGATATCTGATAAAGAAGTTTTGATTACGTCTGTCAAGAGGCAGTTTAACGGTAATGTGTGCAGAAGTTTGTTCTTTGTTTCTGTGATTATTACGCGTTATGCACAAACAGTGTCACCCACTTAAGGCAAAACATGACTTTATTCAGCCTGATTCTGCTACGTATGGATGCCGAAACAAAACACTTCTCATGCTTTGTTGATCCGCCGACACTCCTGACAGAAATGCAGCGCTTCTCTCCGTCGCTGAGTGACGCCGGGAACAAAAACAGCCTCAACATGTCCTTGTTTATAACATATAAAATCCCGGCTCCCTTCCTCCTCCTCCTCCTCCTCCTCCTCCTCCTCCTCCTCCTCCTCCTGCTGCCACATTCATGGTAATATTCTGCCACCCTCATCTGTCCATCTGCCACAACGACTTCCTTCCTTCCGCTGCCTCGTAGAAAACGCAGATGGATGAGAATAATTATCCTGTTAAACCTCAAAATGTGCTCGGTTTGTAATGAGGACGCATTAGGGCCCAAAAACAAGGTGCCGCTCGTGGAGAGAGCTAAAGCTGGAAGAGGGCGTGTTAGCAAAACCAAAAGAAAAAGTCATCATGCAGGGCGCCTCCACCCTCAACCCTCAACCCCCACCCGGCACTCGCACACTTGGAACGAGCCAACAAACTTTCTCTGTCCTCCCCCTCATCCGTCTCTCTCTCTCTGCTTTCCATCTCCTACTGTATACATTACTGAACCCACGCCTGTTCGCCTTCACTGCACAAGTCTTCACTTATTGCTGCTCATTGTGTGTGTGTGGAGTGTGTCCGTAAGTGTGTGTGTGTGTGTGTGTGTGTGTGTGTGTGTGTGTGTGTGTGTGTGTGCAAAGGGGGATTATGGACACTGTGGGTGGTGCAAGCTGCTCGTAGAAACTCTGTGAGCCCCCGGCCGATGCCCACTTGCTTTCATGAGACGAGCTCAAATGCACCCTGGCATGCTCTCTCACTCTCACACACACACACACACACACACACACACACACACATGGACGCACACACGTGCACACAGACACACACACGTGCACACACATACACGTGCAGACACTCAATAAATTGCAGAGCAGCAGTTGCCTTCCCTCCCCACAGCTTCTCTCTGGCCTTAACACATTCAAACTCCACTGTGTGTGTGTGTGTGTGTGTGTGTGTGTGAGGTGTGTGTATATGATGTGGGGGTGTGTGTGACAGGATATGTGTCAACCTCCACTTCTCTGTAAGTCTCTCACTTTTTTCTTTCTTCTGCATGTTACCACATTACCGCCGTGTTGCAAGTGATACCGTGAGGTTTCGGCCAAACAGGAAGTTACGATCACACAGTTTCCCACAGGTTGCCAAGACGCTTCGCGGCGGCGGTGGCGGCGCTGAGTGGGAGGACGGCTTCAGAATATTTTTTTTTTCCATTTACAGTATTTAAGAATGTTATGGAAAATATATACAAAGTCACAGGAAGGCTTTAGTCTTGCAGAAATGCTGATTCTTGGGTCGTGTCAGAGTTTTTACACTTGAGTTTTTTTTTAATGTTTCATGGCAGATTTTTTAATATTACAGATTTCTGGCCATAGAGGACAATCAGGGTAATGATCTGATGAGCAGCAGGTTGGCTCCTAACGTCAGTAGCCCTGCAGTGTGTGAGCCGTGTCTTTATTTCAAACTCTCCAGAGATAGAAATCCTTCACTGCACTGCAACATGAGGAAAATAAACTTTTCTGCTGCTATAGGTTAAACACACACTGGTCACATCGGACAGCCACAAAGACATGAAGGTTGAATCAAAGCTGATATTAAATCATACAAATGTTAATCTTAACATTATCTTGTCTCTTTTTTCTTCCTTTTTTCTTCCTCTGTGCCCTCTTTTCCCTCCTCCTGCCATCTTTCGTCCATCACTCCTCCGTCTGCAGATTGACCTGGAGCCGGAGGGGAAGGTGTACGTCATTATTGACCTATCAGGATCTTCCAGTGAAGGTAAGTTTGTTTGTTAGTTTTGACTTTTTTTCCTGTCGAGTCATTGTTGCTATCGAAGCTAAAGTACCAAGTTCCTCTTGTTTTTACTCCTGAGATCCAGTTGTAATGTTGCTACACTCAAAACCCACAACTTCCATGAGAACTTATCATGGGAAGTTGTGGGTTTTACACTCTGCAGCGTTTTCGACAGCTTTTACGCACCGCAACGATTAAACCACAATTGCATCAGAAACAACAATTGAAAGCGTCTGATATTTCTGTTTGAAAGGGAAGTTAAAGGGAAGTTTCCCACAGGCGAGGCTGTGATTGTTTCACGTCTCGAATACACTGGAAACTTGAAACGTCCACGTTGAAAACAGCAGTAGACCGTGTTCCCAAATTCCTTACTTATTTATGCAGCACCACTGGATGTTGATAACGTGAATGTACATCAGAATTTAGCGAGAATTCAGCTCGGGTCGAGGTCAAACCGAGTGCACACATTTCAGATCTCAGCTGGTGTTAGTGGGATTCCTGACCAGTGAACTACAATAATATTAATCCTCTGTAAGTATTTCTGTTTTGTACATTTGTAAGGACACTTAAAAAAAGGCATCAAGCCATCAAGTGAGGAACCATTTACAGGTCTGACCAGACGCCTGCACGCCGTGAATCCTCCTCGTTACTGTGAGAGCTGCTCTGTAAAATGTCAACATGTTTACAGCCATAATAAGACAAAAAAAACTGTAAAAAAAAACCAAAAAAAAAACCAATGTGACATGTTTCTTCAGTGAGCAGGAAGCTGGAAGTTTGAAACTTCTGTCCTGTTGAGGGGAAAAAAACAGAGTTATAAAGTAATTCTAATGAGTCTAATGGCTTTTATCTGTCAGTCAGTTTACTCGGAAGGGAGTCATTTATTCCGGCTAATCAACCCACATACGTATCGATCCACATTACAGCCCTGCAATATCATTTAAACGTCATGTTAATGTGCTTTTGTTTTAGCTTTTAGTGGGAATTCAGAGGAAAAAACATCCGACGATAGTAATCAGGATGGATTAGTGCCTCTCACCCAAAGACATCCAGCTAATAAAACTTTATAAGATATGTAACGATACATTAATCATATCAGGCGCATTACAGCTGTTTTCTCTCTGACACTGTGTGTGTGTGTGTGTGTGTGTGTGTGTGTGTGTGTGTGTGTGTGTGTCCTGTGGTCGATCACTACAAGGTTTGTAAAAGTCCTTACGTGTTGAGAAACACGTCGCTGCTGCCGCTGACCTATATCTCAATCTGACCTTTCAATCTAGTTTAAAAACAATCAGCGAACCACAGAGCTCTCTCTCTCTCTGACACATTTCATCTGAAGTGGTTTTAACTCTGATCTTGTAGTTTGAAATTAGGACTTATTTTCTCTTTGTTAATGCTCGTTAGCGTGCCCCATCGTTTGAAAGTGAAGTCATGCGTCAGTGTATTAGATCATGCAATAACGTTGCACAGTAGTTCCTGTGAATTTGTGTGACAGACATGATGTCGTGCGGTGAGCGCTTTCACTTGAAGTCTAATGATGACGCAGCGTTTAAACTTTATCAGCGTCTTCCAGAACAACCCACGAGATCTGCTTTTGAAGCATCACCTTGTTGACTTACATCAGCATATCATCTGCATATAACATGACTTTCTGCTCCGAGATAATGTACGTTTAATGATCGTCTGACTCTAAAACTGTTGAGTTATTTTTATTTTTATCTAATTCCTTCAAACAGACAAGAAAAAACATAATTGTTGGCTGTTGCGTAAATCCTGTTCGTGCATTTGTAACTGTTGGTTTAGCTCAGGGAAAAGACGAGCGTCATGGTTCAGAGAAACCGATGCTGAGTAATCTTGTATCAAAGTCAGTCATCAGGTATTATCATCTATCTGCTCTCTTGATTTCATGCAACTTCCACCTTTGCAGCTCAGTGAGGACCAGACGGTTCTCACGGCTGAGAGGCTGCTTGTCAGGACGAGACGCACGCGGCCGTGCAACATCTAACCAAACGCTCACGCACAGATACGCAGAAGAGAGATCAGCTGTCAGACAGACTGAGGTGTTTATACAGGAGGAAGAACAAACTTCCTGTCCGTCCGACTGTCTACTGTGTCTAAATCCTCTACAGCTTCACTTGTACTGTGATGCTGAGAAATTGAAAAATGCAGTTTGGTGAGCAGAGAGTTTTGATCCTTCCTCACTCTCCGTACGCTGCAGAATCTGACGTGGTCCCAACTAACAACACATCATCGTCCAGACCAACCGATGCCTCCGTCTGTGCTGACGCTCACGACCATACTGACTTAAAACACAAAGCAGAGCGACAAGAGGAAAGTCTCACAGCTGCTGATTTAAGTTTATCACATAATAACTCCAATTCTTCTTTGGTGCAACTGGTTTTAAAGATGCCGCGCCATCTAGTGGACAGGTGTATATAACTCATTCTTCAGTTTAATCAGTATGAGCCGTGTTATTCCCTTAAAGCAAAATCAGAAATCACAAATAACCTAGTAGTTGTCTTGTTATTAATTTGAATGTGTGAAGTCTTTTTTGAGGTTTGAGTCAGCGAGTGTCATTGAGTGGTTGACTGTATATTATGGAGGTGGACTGACAAGAGCACAACGAAACTTGAAAAGATCGTTCTGCAGTTTTGCAAAAAAGCTTAAAAGCTTGTCACTAAAATAAAAAAGCTTATGTGGTTGATGGGAGACGGAAACAACTTTTTTATTGTGTTACAGCAACATTTTATTTCACATGACTGATCAGCTGTTTCCTAAACAAGAAGAAGAAGAAAAATAATATAATAAAATCTCAGTGGTGCCGACACACATCAGAGACCGTTAATCACTGAGAGATCCTCAAATTAAGAAATTATTGACAAGTTGGCCGTTATTTGATCATCAGCGACGTACAGTTTACATCGCCACCATTTCAAACACACATCCTGGTTTGTTTTCAAATTCTGACCATATTTCTGTGCTTGTGGATCCGACCCGGTCCACTTCACAGTCATCCAGCCTCCAGATCCTCAACGCCTGAAGCTGAAAATAAAATAAAGATCCTGAACGACTTCAAACGAAAAACAACACAACTGCTTTCTGATGAGAGTAGAATAGTGTGTGTGTGTGTGTGTGTGTGTGTGTGTGTGTGTGTGTGTGTGTGTGTGCGTGTGTGTGCGCGCACCGGATTACGTGTGAGAGAGTCATGACAGAATGGAAGAAGAGAGAGACAGAGAGGGAGTGAAGTGGAGGTCAACAGAGGAGGAGGGGGGTGATAAATTGATTAGTAAAGTGGAGTGTTCACTAATGGACGAGTTACATCATCGAGAGAGAGAGAGAGAGAGAGAGAGAGAGAGAGAGAGAGAGAGAGAGAGAGAGAGAGAGAGAGAGAGAGAGAGGAAATCAGTAGAGTGACAGTGAGGTGTCATCAGGATTTTTATCTTTCTCTCTTTAATGTTAAATCTTCAATCATGTGTCTTTATTTGTCTCTCTGTTTCTGTCTGATACTATATGTTTATGTATCTGTGTGTGTGTGTGTGTGTGTGTGTGTGTGTGTGGTGCAAATTGCAGGCATTACTTAAATGTGTTTGCATAGCAGAGAACACACGGGTGAGCTGTCAGGCCTGAGAGCTGCAATCAACCTATTAGCCTTCACACACACACACACACGCACACGCACACACTCGCAGACACACACACACACACACGCTCGCAGACACGCACACACACACACACACACACGCTCGCAGACACAAAGCCCTGCTGTCACCAGGACAGGATGATAAGCCGCCTGCTGTTGAAATATTTATAAGTTGCTGTGACTCTGTTGCTGTCGGCTGCAGCGTCTCAGACTGTTGACATAAAAAAGTTTTCCAAAAAAAATGTTGATTCTTTTATGTCAAACACTTTTTTTTATATATATATAAATGCTGTGCCTGTTTGTGTTGCGTCACAAGTTCGATTTAAAAATGAGTTTTGTCCAAAGAAAACACTTGAATGGCGACACAGCGAGCTGCAGCTGCAGCTGACTGGTGCTGGAGGATCAGAACCCAAACAGAATCAGAGATGTTGGCTTTATTTTCTTTTCCAGAGATCCTTTACTGATTCGTTAGGGAAGAGGGTTTACTCTGGACGGATTAGAGCAACTGAACTTTGTCACAAACTGAATTTCTATCTTGTGTTTTTTGTTTTGTAAAACCAAACAGTGACTTTTTTTTTGTCGAACTCTAAAATCTTTATTCTGACATGATATGGTCTCAAGCTTTTTAAAGAAGAGGGGCATGAAACTAATGATCTGTTGATCTGTCTAACAATGAGAGAGCAGGAAATGCTGAAAAACAAATCGAAAAAAACAGAAACAAATAATCTCTGAATTGTCTTTCTTCTTTTTCTACTTCTTCCTCTTCTGCTTTTTCACCTTCTTCTTCTTCTTCTTCTTCTTCTTCTTCTTCTTCTTCTTCTTCTTCTTCTTCTTCTCCATGTGTAACATCGTCCATCCCGCCACTTTCTGCAGAAACTAAGCTTTGCAGCAGTTTCACTTTGTTATGAGGTGTAATAAACATTGCATCCTATCAGGACTTTGTTGAATGTTCTGGCGCTATTAAAGATAAAGCCGCTCGTTGTTGATGAAGTCCATCGCTGTAGTTTGTTACACGGTCGCTGTGAGAGCATCGAGCTTTAACTTTTTTGGGGGTTGTGATGAAGACAAGAGGAGCAGCACGTCTGTCACAGAGGCTCCATCACCACCACCACACCCCTAGACAACGCTAAGTCTATCACTGTTGCCAGGCAGCAGCCGTCAGTTGCTAGGCGATGGTGATGGTGATGGTGATGGCGTGAAGCAGAGGGGCTGGAGGAGTTAGAGTGAGGACAGGCAGAACGTGACAGGCAGACGGGAATGTGCAGCCGGTCCAACCCAAGAGACTTTCATCACAGCTGCTGAGGAAGAAGGTTTCTGTGAAGCTCATTTGCTCGATGATGGCAAACGTGAACAGACAGCGTTAGAGGCCTGATGCACATGAGAGAGCGCCCAAGACAATCACCTCTTGAGGTCTTTTGCACAAGTGACGGGAAAATGGAGCGCGACACGGACAAGCTGTATTTCAGGCTTTGTACCAGACTGTTGATCTGGAAGGCAAAGCTTTCAGTTCACCAGCTGATCCGTTTTCCAACCCTCACCTTCGGTTATGAGCTCTGGGTAGTAACAAAAATATGCCGTCCATAAGTTGGCTGCACGTTGAAAGAATCCACCATCTGATCTCATATCTCATCTGGCCTGGGAACACCGTCAGCATCTCCTCCGAACCCATTAATCCTCCTACTGAACATTACAGTAAAGTCACCCGTCCCTGAGACATCCCAGTTCCCTTTCCTGACCCCGTGTTGGATATCAATTGGTGATCGGATGCTGCAGCAGATCACTGGAGCGTCATACAGGAAGTGAAGACAGATGTTGTTTTCTGTTTCACCGTCTTGTTAAAACTCTGCGTTTTAACTGCACGTCTGAACTACAAAACGACCACAAACAACTTCATTCCTTTATAACCAACATTTGTCTTCTCGTGTCATGTTTCATCCCTCATTATGTTTTATTATGGACACAGTTAAAGTCAGAGACAGAGCGTCTGTCCGAACGAAACTCTTTTCTATGTCATTTATTTTTATTTCAGTCACACGTGAGTCTGATAATCGTTATAAAGCGTCTGGTTTGATATGTTACACGATTACATTTTCCCTGAAACGTTTAGCCTAATAAATCATTTCCAGCAATTAAAAGACACCATAATCACATTCTCAGTATCTATGACCTTAATAATATAATAACTCATTCTGACAGTGGAAAGCAGTATAAATACATGGTGCTGCTTGTGATTCATGTGCAGGTCAGCAGGCAACAGGCTGCAGAGAGAAAACACTGAGTGTCA